>PVKM010004751.1:0-50770 GCA_004027735.1 Carollia perspicillata | reverse complement strand
CTTGCACGTAGCTCTCAGGAGATTCTGACGGAATAGGAAGCAGGGGTGGTGTGGGTGGAGAACTTGTTAAACTGTAGCAGCACAGTACAAAAACTATATCCTTAAATGTCCCTGTACTCTCCCTGTCTCCTACGACTTCTCACTGGTCTTTGCCTCTCCCCAGAATCCTAGCCTCTTGCCCTCTTGCTTGGCCCCCCTCTGCTCCCATTGTGTCAGCGTCTGCCCATTCCTGTGCTTCCTCATCCCTTCCCTTGAGGGTGCCCATGGAGACTTCAGCTTCTCACACTGGTAGGCCAGGAACCTAGATCGCTTGCTCTGACTCCCCCACCTCTGGACCACCTCTTACTGCAATGAAAAGGCCCATCAGAGTGTTTTGTTAAACAGAAGTCAGAGTTCCTGGCTTCTCAGCTCCTATTTCTATATCCTCTATAGCCTCTGGCACTGTACTAGTCCAGACCAGCACAATTGTTCACCTGGACTATCACAGTAGCCTTTTACCTGGCCTGCCATCATTCTTAGCCCACTCATCCTTTAGACTGAAGCTAGAGTGCTATTTCCAAGACACTAGTGTGTGCTCATTCCACTACCCTGTTTAAAATACATCAGCGTTGACCCATTGTGCATCAGACAACATCCAAATACTCAGCATGCTCAAAGACTCTGCCTGAGTCCAGCCCTGCCTACCCCGCCCTTATCTCCTGCTGCTACTCCTCCTATCTCCATCCAGTGGTTTTCCTTACGTACCTCCAGTGCTCTCAGGTGGTCAGATCTTGGCCATGCTTTTTCCTCCACCGGCTGTGCTCCCCTCTTCCATCGGGCTAGCCTCTACTCCTTCTTCTAGTGTCTGTTTAGAGAGAACGTCCCTAGCCCCTGCCTGTGCCCTGCACCTTCCTCTCCCTTTGTAGTAGCCGTTCCTCTTACCATTGTCTAACGTCTGCTGTCCCTGTTAGAGTGTGGGTTATGTAGAGGCAGAGATTATGATTGCCTTGCTCATAACTCCATCTTCAACTCAATAACTCACACAAATGCTCAATGAATAGTTGAGCTCAATTGAACATCTAGGAGAATGCTAGTGGTGCCATGGACACTGGTGATAATGAAAAAAAATCCCAGTAACCCAGAAGTGAGGTCATCAATCTTTTAAGAAAATCAACAATACTGAATTACAGTCACCTGCAGGTGCCAGGATTCTGACATTTCAAAGGAGAGAAAAAAGGAGAAAAAGTGCATTCAAGGCTGCCCAGCTGGTGCTTACAGAAACACTGCTCTGTGATGCATTTTCTGAGGAGATATTTTTTAAGCTACACTGCCACAATTATACAGTTGCATACGTAAAGCCTCAGCTCCTGCTGATGAAGTGATTTCTGCAGAGAACTGGCTGCTTTCCAAGAGGAAGGAAGGGCTCCTGAGATGCCTCTGAAAAAGATGAAAGAATTCTAAAATAGAAGCTTAATGTTGTACCACATATGGGATTTTCAAATTCGCAGCCGGTTGGATAACCATTTCCGACTTTAAGCCATTTGACTTACTGTCTCTGTGGCTTCAAGCATCCAGAACTTTATTTGTCTCCTGGTTACCAAGGGAGTTCTCTATCTTTTCCCACCCTTGGTCCCTCCCCCCTATTGAGTATTTCTGGTTGTGTGTTACTAGCATTTGACTAAGTGTCCACATGGAACAGAAACTCCATGGAGGTGGTACCACATCTGTTCCTTTGTTCCTTTGATCTCATAAATAACTGGATCCTAATAAGTATTATTGGATAAATAGGTCTCCAATCAAAATGTTGAAGCCAATAAAAAAAGTATACAGGAGAAAATCACTTATTGATATTAAAGACAATATTGGTTCCAGCCTACCATCATCAACTTAAATATGCCCACACATGGCCATATTATATACACACTCTCCCTATTCCAGTTACTATTGCTATATAACAAACTACCCCAAAACTTAGTGGCTCAAAACAACAGCCATTTTTATTATGCTCACATATTCTTTGGGTCAGGGTTTTAGACAGTGAATAAAGGAAATGGCTTGTCTTTGTTCCATGGCATCTGAGACCTCAGCTGAGAAGACTCAAAGGTTGTGTGATTAGACATGTAGGGACTGTAATAATTTGCAGGTGCCTTGGCTGCTATGTGTCTATGTGTCATGTGTCTAGTGCCTTGGCTGCTATGACTTGAAGACCAGGAACGCTGACCAGAGCATTTACATGGGCCTCTCCATGTGACTTGGGCTTCCCCATAGTATGGCAGCCTCAGGGTAGTTGGACTTCTTACATGGCCCTGAGTATGCCAGTGAGCATGGTGGAGGCTGCATCACTCTTCATGACTCAGCTCCAGAAGTTACTCAGTGTTACCTCTTGCCATACTCTATCGGTCAAAGCAGTCAGAAGGCCACTGAGATTGAAGGAGAAAGGAAACTGACTCTGTCTTCTGATGGGGACATGGCAAAGTTGCTTTGTAGGAGAGAGAATGTGTAGAGACAAGAGATGTTTTTGAAGCTGTCTTTGAAGAAAACAACCTGGCACACTCCCTCAAGCTTTACCTGCTGATAGGTGAGCAAGTAAGTTCCAGGCATTGGGTGTTGGAGAACGACGTGGAGCCAAGGTAATCTTACACTCCCATGAATCTTTCTTGGAATTTATTTTTTTCTTTTCAAGAGGAAGTCCCTGTTTTTATCTTCTTAATCATTATTGATTTTTGGCTTAAGAACTAATTTCTTTTTAAATGCAAATAATAGGCAAGATGATACCAACCCCACTTGTGTTATTTATCAAGACGTTAATAAGTGTTCATGGGGGGGGGGAAGGACTTTAAAGAAGTCCTTCAGAAATTTTAGAAAAACTTTAAAAAACAATCTTCCTTGTAGAAGTTAATGCACATTATGTAATCAAGACTGTCAATGAAGTTCTGCCATAAAGCTCTGCAATAAAGAAACCTTGTATGTGCTATCTAATTTGGACACCTACTAGGTGGTCAACATAATGTTAGGGTCCTGTTCCCAGCTCTGCATTGACCACCTTGTGACCCTGGCTGAGTTGCTTCCCTTCTCTGGGCCTCAATGTCTCTCATTTGTGCAATGGGAAAGTTGATGATCTAGAAGGCCTGGTGTTCCCCAGGAGTGGTTATTAGTTCCCCAAGCCACCTGCAAATCAACCCACAGCAGGTGTTTCTATGAACACCAATTTTCAAGGTAACCCCTTCTCCAGGTCGCTGACCCAAAGCAATGTAGAAAACTAGAGCAGTTGCCGAAGGTCCAATTTCCCTTAACCTGCTGGGACATCCTTGCCCCACAGGTCTCATGGGAATGTTATGAGAATTGAGTGTGACAGTGTGTGACAAAAATGCTGCATATGCTGGACAGACATTATTTACTACAGTGATATAACAGCTCATAAGTGAGATCCAAGTCCAACCTCACTGGCCTTTAGAGTGACTAAATGGAAGAATTGGTGGACTATATTGATGATACTATTAATTACTCAAAGTTGAACTGGTAAACCATCCATCAGGAAGAAAGTTTCAGACAAACAGAGGCTGGAATTCAGGGGCTGGAGAAGCCAACGGGCAAGCTGTTGAAATCGGTTGAGCCCATGTGACATTGGTAGAGCAGGAAAGGACTCATTAGAAGCCCATGATTCTATTGGTTTTCTCTGTGGCCTCCAAGAGACCCTCACTCCACATTCCCCCAATAGGCATTTGGGTCAGTGAGTGACATGTACCAACTGGCCCAGGCTACATGAGCCCATAAGCTGTGATGGTCGTCGACATTCATTAAGTGCTTATTAAATGCCAGGACCCGAACTAATTTTCTTATATGCTTATTCCATTTAGTCCTCCCAACAGGCCCCTGAGTTGGGTCTTACTATCATTCCCATATTATAGATGAGGAAACTGAAGTTCAGGAAAGCCACATACTTGTCAGGATTCAAACTCAGTTCCTCTGATTCCGTAGCTCATGTCCTAGACTCTATTGTAGGCCTTAGCCTCTGAGAAGTTACACTGTTTCCTCCTCTGTGGAAATAATGCCTATTGAGCATCCACAAGGGGGCAAGCACCAAGGACATGATCTTCAAGTCTTCCACAACCCTGTGAGGTGGGTATTATCCTATAGTCCAGCCACAGCGGGTCTAGGGGTCCCTCAAGGTGAAGGCAGGAGTTGGCGCGGAAATCAGGCAACGACACAGCTCAAGGAAGGTGAAGCTCTGAAGACTTTATTGAGGAATTTTACAATGCTTTTATATGATTGATTATGAGCTTGTTTTTCTAGCCTGCGGTTAGCGAAGCGCTTAACTTCCTTCTAGGGCCAAGAACTATGTTACTTAACCTTTTCACTTCTTTCTATGTTTTTGGTTTGTCTGATCACCTTGTCTTCGGCTCTTGCGTCAGCAGTTTCTAGCTGTCTAGCACTTTGATCTAAAAATAGTTTGGTGGGTAGATTCTGGGCTCCTTTTGTCCAGTATAGGGGTCTATGTCTTCTTCCTTTTCTTTCTTTGCTAAGGGTTCTAATTCTCTTATTTCTTCCTGCAGGCGCCTAAACCTCTCAGGCCATGTTTTTTGGAGCCATCTACCTATGCGTTGTTTGCTAATTAACTTTTCTTGAGCTGTCATGCATTTCTTAGGCAGGCTTCTGAACCTACCTAAGTGTTCAGCCCAGGGGAGTGAGTTTGCTGTTATATTCTTCCCATTCTCTTGGAAACCTACTTGACCCCATTTTCATCCCAAACTCAAAAATAGGGCAAAGTAGGCTGTGCAGGGGTTGGTAATGCTTGCAACTCTCTCCTACCCTTGGGGAGATACTAGGGCCTGCCCCCTATGAGATAAGCAGGCCCATACCTAGTCTGAATAGTCGGGGGAAGTTTTCTAGGAGAGGGAGTAGATCTCCTTCGGGGATTCCTCCTTGCCAACATTCCCTGCGGTTGGGACTTCATAGGACTAGCAAGGGACATTTTCTCTAAGGCTTGCAAAATCTCCTAAGTACTTAAGGTACTATTTTCCTGTGCCAAGTTCTTAGTAAGGGTATTGTTCAATTTTTCCCAAGAACTCCACGACCCATTTTCATTACCTCCCAGAAAGGCCACCCCCTGGGTGGTATTTTCTGGGTCTTGCCAAGTCTCATTAATTTTCAGTGATTGATCAATTTGAATAATCAGGATCACACTGGCGATATTAACAATGATTAACATAGAAAAGGTCAAGATTCCAAGAACAAGAACAACAATCACAGACAGAGCAGAACCCTTCATGCCACGTCCTCCTGGACCAAAGAAACTTCCTTGAAGATCTGTCCCCCATCTGCCAACCTTGTCAGACAGTGGAGTTGGCAGTGGACGTGGCAATCCTACACGTTAGAGATGTTAACATGCACACAGTCACACAGCAGGAAGTGGAAGAGTCACCTAGTCTGCCTACCCAAAAGTCCTTACTCATCGTCTTTTCACCCTCTGACCCTTCCTTAGCTGTCCTGGGTCTGCTTACTTAGAAATGTTGGTTCCCTCCTTGGGATTCCATGGCTCTTCGGTAATTCTCTCCTACAGCACCTGGTGCCATAAATTCTAGGAGACTAGTGCACATAGACCTAGCTCTCTACCAGGAGGAGAGCTTTGCTAGGGTGGGGCTGGGGGTCTTAGTTCATCCCTGTGTTTTCCATGCCCACATGCCAAGTGAGCAGAGAAGGCAGCCCAGAGCTGGGCTATACAGACAAGCGTGGGTGTAGAGCCCTTGGCAGAGGGCAGAGTTTTGGAGGGCTGACCTTAGCAGAAAGGATCCTGAGGTCTTATGGGCAGAGGCCGGTGAATTGGGACAAAGGTCCCATGAGTGGATGGTATGGGGTGGAGATCCTAGTGCTTTGGGTATTGACTGCCTGGACAAGGACTTAGGGAGGAGGAGGAAGGTCAGTGAAGTAGACAAGAGATGTAAGAGGCTTTGATGCCAACCAGTAACCAAGTCTCAAATGCTTTATACACATCCATCACTCCCACGTTCTTGTTTGGACTGCCCTTTCAGAGGCACCAGAAAGACCTGCCACTGGCCCGCCCATCACACCCTCCTTCATCCCCGTCACCCCTCTGACCACAGAGTGTTTCGTCGATGCTGTGCAATTGCTTGGTTAGAGGCATGAGAGACAGAAGAGGGACCTCCATCCCTATCACTTGCCTCAGCTCCGGGCCACCCAGCTCTGAGAAGCCATGAGTGCCAAATCCTTTTGCAAACTGTCAAGGATCAGTTATGATGCAACCACAGTCCTTCCTGCAAATGGACATGGCTGTCAGAGTTCCAAGAAACTTCAAAAAGGGGAAGAGTGGCTTGGTAAAGGCCAAGTTGCCGGGTAGCCAGAGCAGAGCCCTGCCCAGCCCTGCCTGGCCCTACCAGGTATGTGACAGTGTGGGGCAGGTCACCCCTCTTCCCCTGAAGGGGTTGGTTTGGGCGGGTGACTGCTGCTACTCAGGGTTTTGGAAGCCTGGAGGTTCTGCAAAGAAGCATGGGGGAATTGCATGGTTGAGGCCAGGCGGCCAGTGTCAAACAAAGTAGCTTGTCCCTTAGCTGATTTCCATACTTTGCGGGAAGGTTCCTTCCTGCAGGCGCAGTCCAGGTCTCCCCAGAGAGCGGAAATCTCTCTTCCCTCTCCAGAAGAGGCCACAGACATGTGCACACAAACACACATGTACACATGCACCCATGCATATACACACACACACAGAAGACTGTGAGGAGCACCCACTTAGTTCTTTACTGTACATTCACAGCCTTGTATTTAAAGGGGTGGGTACATGACCTATTCTACTATCCTCTTCTCCACTTCTTGCTCTCCTTGTTCTTGTCCTCATCCTTCCCATCTCCTTTCCTTGTTCTGCCCTCCCCTTGGCTCCTAGCCTGGCTCCTGGCCTATTTCAGTTCCTTCCATAGCTCACACTGCTGTACGGAGGAATCTTCAAGCCTTAGGAAGGGAAGGGAGGTGCTGGGATGAGTCACTGCTCTCCAGGAGGTGGAGGGAGGGAGGGAGACTGCCTAGGGGGTTGGGCCCTGGGTACCGCCTGCCTTTTCTTGCTTTCTGGCACACCCTGGGTAATGAAACTGAAAATCTGAGGCACAAAAGCAGTTACCCTCCTGAGATGACTCCCAGAGCTCCGTGGTCCCTAAGATCATTCATCTCCTTTGTGGTCTTGCATACAAAGCCCCCTGATGGTGTGATTCTAATACTTCCTAGGTGGTCTCTGAGGTCTGACTCAGCTTAGGTCCTGTGTGCTCTGTCTTCCCTTGCAGCCACAGTAAGAGAGGCAAGAAAAAAGCAGGCCTTTAAAAAGTCAAGCTTCAGTGGTGCAGAAATCACCTCACTATAGTCTCCAGGCCTTTGAACATCAGAACTCAGAAGGAACAAAGTGCCCCCGTTTGGAAGATGGAGCTTCTTGGTGTCTGAGATCTGATCTCACATCCACCCTACACTCCAATACTTGCCATCCCATATAGGATTCTCGATGGTGGACCACTTACGAAGCACAGGCTGATACGCAGTTGGCAGTGCATAGTGAGTGGGGCAGAGAGAGCAGCTTCTTTTCCAAGGCCCTCTCTGTGCTCTTGGGTGGGATAAGACCACCCCTCTGACACAGGAAACCGCTAATTGTGTAAACCACTGGCGAGCCCTTGAGAGCTGGGTCTGATGAGAATTAAATTCTAGATGACTCTGGAGGTGTTGGCTTTGGCTGTGAAAGACTACTGAGCCGGAGTAGGTGCTCCAGTTCTTATTCATTTCACCCTGTGGAACAAAGCGCCTCTTTCTAGCTTTCCCAAGAATGGAGCAGTGCAGTGGCTGGATCCATGTGGCATGGCACTGGGATTCAGGGTCCTGGAAGACGAAGCTTGGTGACTTTCCGGGTCATGCTTTGCTCACAGGTGGTAACACCCTGGGGGTGTCACACAGAAGAAGCAGTTCTCCTCTGCTCACCAATGCGATGTGTCCGCACCATCCTCCACTGCATATTCTGCCTGGTTGGGGGAGAGTGTGGTGGCCACACCAACACCAGCAAAGACTCTGGTAAGAAAAAACCAGGTAGCATTTTCAGGGTGGTTAGCATTTGGGTTGCCTTTCTGTCCTGCTCCTTGGTGAGCCCTGAGGCATAAGCTGCTGTATCTTATAACCTCCTGTCCTAACCCTCAGTGTGGATCGCAGGCTTTTCTGCATGAGACTCTTCCAGCTCACCTAGTGCTTGGTGGGTGATGTAAACACTCCCAGTAATTTTTGGAAGCTGTTCCCATTTGTTTGCAATCATGGTGTCATTGGCCAGAACCATCCTGGGGTCTGTGAGACATATCACATTTAGTTCACTCTAGAGCATGGCCTGATTGTTAAAGAGCCAAAGAGCCAAAGGCCACCTAACAGATCGTCAAGACTGCAGAGTTAACGCAGATAGTGACACTTTGCAGGAAGGGCAGCCCACATTCCACCACCCCTCAAAACCTTTGATCTCTTTGTGACACACATATCTCTGGGTTGCTTGTTTGGGTGACAGATGTTCATGGTCACTCCCCATGGTGTCCCAGCTGAAGGCCAAGTGGGGCATGTGTGGAGCCATCACTGCATATGTGGGCCCTGCCAGCTCTCTGGAGCCCAGCTCGAAACCCCAGGAATGACCATGTGCAGTAGTGGAGTGGCAGGAATGTGGCTCGGGAGTCCCACAGACCTGGCTTCAATCCCAGTGCTTCTGTTTACTAGCGGGTGACCTGGTTAGTGCTGGGACTCAGGGTACGACGAGGGGCTTGCTTTCAGTGACCTCAAGGTCCTGACCCTGGACAAAGCTCTAGGATTCTGCTCTGAAAATGGGAACTGACCTATTTTGCTTGAATGTGCTGCGTAGTTTCCAAAGAAAATAAACCCTGGTTACTTATTACCTGACCTACATTTCCTATGTTTGCAGTGGCAGGAGGCGGATCTAAGTTTCCTAAGAAAGAAAGGAGGCAGTAGGTAATACTCAGAAGTAAGGCCTAAAGCTTACATCGGGCAGAATCCTGAAGTGTTGGTTGATGCTATGCTCCAGAAAAAGTTCTATTTCAGAAGAGCCCCTTAATTTTTAAACATAAATAAGCACTGTCCTACTTTTTTCATGATTATAAGTATTTATTGTATATAGTTATATATAATATGTAATATAATAGATAAAATACAATACAATAATTAGCTATAATGGATAAAATAATAATTGTATAATAATATCTGTAACATACAATATAAGTACGATCAGACATTACAGAAATTGCGATTTAGAAAGTAAAATTCTCCTAGGCTCCTGTCATTGCCTCTTCCCTGCTGCCTGCAGCCCACAGGATAACACTGTTAGTAGCTTGGTTTGGATTCTTGTGCATATCTTCTGTGTGGTAACAAACACGCATCTATTATTGTATGGAAATGGGATCCCACTGTTAGCAAGTTTCTTGCTGCCCTGAAGGTTGCTTTCATACTTAGCTCTGCATTTTGGACACCTTTCCTGTCAGTACCTGCCTGTCTATTTCTTCCCCTTCAATAAGATGTCTTCATAATGCATCGGGGAAGCTGGAAACGGGAGGAAACCATGAAGTCTATAAAGCTTGTTTTCTTTTATGTTCAAAATCATTTCTGCTGTGTTTAGGAAGAGAACATATGAAATTATTTTTCAATACTTCAGATGTAGTTAAATTTTAAAACCACAGGAATGATAGGTGGATTGTTGTGGGAAATCAGCGCATAAATGGAAAAGACTCACTTCGCCATGTTGACCATTCCTTATTGTTATGTCCCTTTTGTCTTCAGCTGGACGGTTTGGACAAATGGAAGACTGTCTGTGGAGGGAGGGCAGTGGCCCCCAAAGATGTCCATGTCTTAGTTCCAGGAACCTGTGATTATGTTAGTTTCTGTCCCAAGTGGGATTTTGCAGATGTGAGTAAATTAAGGACCTTGAGTTGGGCAGATTATCCTGGATTATCTTGGTGGGCCCATCATAACCACAGGGGCTTTTATAAGCGAAAGAGGGAGCAGGAGGGCCGAGTGAGAGATCAGAAGGTGCTGCGGTGCTGGCTTTGAAGATAAGGGAAGGGGACCTTGAACCAAGGAATGTGGGCAGCCGCTAGAAGCTGGAGAAGACTAGGAAGCAGATTCTCCCCTGGAGCTTCCAGAAGGAGTGCCGCCCACCGACACCTTGATTTTAGCTTAGTTCCATACTTCTGACCTCCAGAACGGTAATGAATTTGTGTCGTTTAAGCCTCTAAGCTTGTGGTGATTTGTTATCGTAGTGATAACTAGTATACCTACCTTCGTTTCTGTGTCTTGCATTGCTGAGATGCAATTTGGTCTCCCTTGGATCCAAATGCAAATACTGTCTAAAATCATGACACTCTTGTGGTTCCAGTTGTTCAGGAACTAACATGGAACTCAGTATAACATGGCCCTTGGGTAGGCCAAAGTCAGCTTGCAGAAGTCATTCTAGGTTTTCAAAATCAAAAAGAAAAATAACACAGGGGAGCCTACTGGTGTCCAGGAGGATGTGCATGGACCCTGAGATGGTTTTTTACCCTTGGTCCTATGATAGATCCTCTGTTCCTTAAAGGGAATACCAGGTTTTGGGCATCACTGAGGGATGGCAGGAGGAGACGGGGCCCAGATTTGCCCATCCAGCCAGACCCTCCCTTGCAACTCTTCTGACCCTTACCGATCTTGGCAGTTTTCCTGTTCAGGGAGGTGGGGTGGTACCTGGTCCTGGTTCCCCATGGTTCCAAATGATCAGGAGCTACCTGGTCAGAACTTGTGTTTGGTTTGAATTTCCCAGTGCTTTCATGTTAGGGGATGGAGGCCGTGTCCTTAGCTGGGACACGCACAGAAAGCTTCCCAACTTTCGATCACTGGAAGCTCAGAAGTGACAGTCAAAAGAGAAAAGTAGGTCGCTTGCTACAAAGTTGGGGGTTCTTTTCTAGGTCTCCAGATTTCTGTCTTGGGCTCAGGAAGTGATCGTAGGGCCTCAACACCTTAGAGGTCAAGGCTGACAGGCCATATATAAACAAGGGCAGTTGTGTAACACAGGGGCCATTTTCATCTCCCCTTTCACTCAGGGCACGGATGAGCTGGGCTGTTCACACTCTCAGAGAAGCCTGATTTCAGCAATAGAAGCTGGAGACAAAAGCCACATTGACCTAGCACCTCCAGTCCAGGGACTTGTTGACCATTATGCTAGGGTTAGGTTCCTGCCCCCGTTGGGCTGCTCCCCTCAGGGTTCTAGCAGATGGAGTAAACACACTTGGCTAACTGGAGATCAGACGACCTGCCATGTCCTTCAACTCCCACAAACAGGCTCCTTTGTAAAATCAATGTAGAAGACATGTTGGCACCATGCCTGACTGCTGTTGCTAGCTGTCACCACACTGCTTCCCCCTCTCCTTAGGCTCAGGGCTGGACTATATTTTTCAGATTCTTTTGCAGTTAGGTGTGGTCAGGTATGGTATACATGCAGGTGTGTCAGCAGAATGCCATTCAAGAAAGGTCTTGCTGCTTAGGGGTAGAAAGTGCAGTCAGGAGACAATCTCTGGCTGTCAGCGCCTTTGGGGTAGTCCTCAGCTGCAGTAAGCTGCCTTGCCCAATGTCACACCCTTTCAAAGTGTGACTGCTTTCCACCTCACTGCCTGATGCAGGACAGAGAAGCCTGGCCATCTTGGCCCAATAGAGGAAGACGGCGACCAGCACTATTTGCTCTAGAGCTCCCTACTGGGTTGGCCATTGCTTTGTCAGGATTGTGTTACAGCTTGACTTCTCCCTTTGCCCAATTCGGTTTCCTCCCCCTTCTGTTCACAGGTCATGATTCCTAATAAATTTTGTGCAGCCCCAAACTTCATGTCAGTGCCTACTTCCTAAGAATCCAGTCTGCAACTCTCTTAAGTTCTTTCCAGTGCAGTGTGAGCAGAGGCAGCGTGTACCGTTTTCAGCCCCAGTCCATGAAAACCTGCTAGTAGTTCATCATGCTTTCTCCTTCCGCCCCCTGGACACAGATGTCAGTGAAACCCTAGAGGGCGGTGAAACCGCAGGATAGGAAGAGCCTGGGCATTATGAAGGAGGGAGCTGCCCTGCTGATCTGAACATCCTTCTAGAACTGTTAGCATATTTTTCAGACCATAAGACACACCTAGGTTTTAGAGGAGGAAAATAGGGGAAAAGAATTTGAAGCAAAAATGTGGTAGAATACTTAATAACATAAATAACATAATATTTCACCAATGTAAATGTAAACAGAACTCAACAGCAGCATTAACTACCATTATTGCTCCCAAATTGGAGTGGGGGAAGTGCATCTTATAGTCTGAAAAATATAGTAAGTGAGTTAGACATAGACAGTTATACAAAGCCACTGAGTTTGGGGCATCTACTTGTAACTTCAGCTTAGTCTTCTCTGACTTCTCTCCCCTTGTCACTTACTTCCCCATAGACAAATGCAGCAGGTAGAAAATGGTGGGTGTCTGTGGGGGTGACCATTGACATAGGGTGATCAGAAGATCATATGCCCATTGTGCCTAGGCTCAAGCAGGCCTGGAATACTTGGAGACCTAGAGAGAAGAGCAAGGCCTGGGGCAGCTTTTCTGTACATAGATCCATACTCCAGTGAAACATCTCCCAGTGTCAGCCCTGGCAGAGTAGCTCGGTTGGTTGGAGCATCGTCCTGTACACAAAAAGGTTGTGGGTTCAATTCCCGGTCAGGGTACATACCCTAGGTTGCATGTTCAATCCCCCATCAGGGCACTTATGGGGGGGGGGGCAACTGGTCGATGTTTCTCTCTAACATTGATGTCTCTCTCTCTTTCAAATCAAGAAACATATCCGCAGGTGAGGACTAAAATGATGTTACATTAACAAATTTTAATGAACACTGGTGCAAATAATCTACAGAGAACAATGTACTCAAAAGTTTTATACCTTGGTTAGGGGAAAAAGGATACAGGGCACGCTTGTACAGCCTGTGCTGCAATGGAAGAGGCCATTTACTGTTATTAACTTTTATAAATTTTGGACAACCTGTGTGTATAAAAATCTTAAAATATAAATGCCCAAGATTGAAAAGAAGTGAAATCATCAGTTATAGGAAATGAGGAAGAAATAAACAGCCAAAACGTAATGAGCAGGGTTAGGTGACTCATGAGGGTGATGAACTCTCCAATGGATTTTAATGCCTACGTGAGTTCAACAGACATGCCTAAGGCCTGAGTCACCGTGAGAAGCCAACACTGATCCCAGGTCATGCAGCCTAGAGTTTAAAAGGGTTTCTGTGCCTTGAAATGGGGACAGAAGAACCCTATTTATAGCTCTAAGCTGTTCCACTCTAGGTGAGGGGGCACAAAGTCACACAAGTAGAAAAGGAACCTAATCCAAGAAGTTAACATAAAAAATGGTGTGGGGGACCTGAAGGGCCTTGGTTGAGAATAATGCGAGCCTCTGGTAGGGCATTTGTGCTATTCAAGACACAAAATTAAATCAAAAGAGCAAAAATATGGAATTACAAATACATAAGAAAACAAATCACTATGAGAGCCAGTATATGAACATATAAAGAGTTATACTTCAAGAACTGAAGAGAGTAGAACAATCTAAAAGTGAGTATCAAACAAGTAGGCTGAAAATTATTAAAGACGTAAAAACATATGAAAGAACAATATGAAAAAAGAGCAGCTGGACTTGAAAAAGAATCAAACGAATTTCTAGAAATGAAAAATATAGCCATTGAAATTTAAAAAAGCTCAGAGTGTTTGTTAATCAACAGATTAGGTAACAGACAGATGAAATGGTTGATGACCTGGTCCAACATATGTTGAATAGGAGATTAGGGAGAACAGGGAAAATGATAGTCAAAGAAAAAAATGGCTGAAGAATTTTTTAGACTTGGAAGATACAAATTCAAGAACCCTAATGAATCCTAAGTGGGATAAAAATATACAATATACACATTGTCTTTGATGTTCTGCAGTTTCATGAGAAAAGAAATACCTTAAAAATAGCCAGAGAAAAAGAGAATATCTACCAGGAAATCACAATTATACTGACAACTAACTTCATAATCAACAATGAAACCCAAAGATAGTGGATTAAAATAGGAAAAGTCCTGACAGAAAATGAACTATCAACAGAGAAATGCACGTTTAGTGAGTCTTTCATGAATAAAGGTGAATAAAATGATTTTCAGGCAAATGAAAAAAGAATTTACTACTAACAAACTCTCATTAAAGGAGCGTCTAATAAATATAATTAAAGAAAAAGAAGATTGATCCCAGAGTTAGGTGTAAAGAACAATAGATGAGGAAATGTTAAGCAAAGAAGTTGTAAATATAGTGGTATTCAGTAGTTATCGTTAGTTTGTTCCAGAGCTTGTGATGAGTGCCAGAACCAATGAGTGCCTAAACCGATTCATACAAGTTCTAGCGAGTGTGAGGAGTCCCGAGCAAGCGCTGATTGCTGAAACATTTTTTCTCATCAAAATCGATCAGTACAGGGTTTGACAAATTTTGAAGCCAATGTGTACTGAGGTATGGCTGTGCATAGTTAAATCTAAACAAACATGAACTATAACAAAAATGTTTCATTTTTGTGGACTACATTAAAATTTTAAAATTTTATTAAATAGATAAAAGTCAGGCCACATACTAGAAGATCTTTGCAATGCATGAGCTATAACAATAATAGTAATAGTAATAACCAAACACATAATGCCTATTATAGGTCAGGCATAAATATAAATGCTCATTTATTTATATATATGTAAGTTAAAGGCATTATATATGTATGTGTTTTATTTATAAGTATATACATATACACACTTCATATATACACATAAATTTATAAACTTATTTAACTTACATATTACATATATTTTTATGATATATGCATATAAGTATGCACACATACTTAGATATACTTATACTTAGGTTTGCTTAATAAGTCTACCAGATCTGTCCAGAAACTATTCAGCAATTTAATATAAAGAATAGATGCATTTATTGAAGAAAATAGAAGGTTCAAGAAACATTGTACATAGGTCAGTGGGCCTCAATTACCTTCAGCATAGTCACCTTGAGACTTCACTCAGTTCTCCCAATGGCCATCAGCTGCCCTGTTGTATTTCCCTAAATGTCATCAATGGTCTGAAATCTCTTCCCTTTCAAAGGTGATTTTAGTTTTGGGGAAAGGCAGAAGTCACAGGGTGCCAAATCTGGGCTGTAGGGAGCTGAGTCACCTGGGTGATTTGATGTTTCATCAAAAAACTCTGCATGAGACCTGATGATGCATGAGTGGGAGTTTCGTCGTGATGGATCTGCCAGTTACCAGTTGCCCACAGCTGTGGCCTTCTGAATCATCCGAATAGTTTCTGCGGAGGACTGTTCAAGCTTTACACAAAATCTGATGCAGATTTGTTGCTCTACTCGCTCAGTCATTTATTTTCTTTTTATCTTTATTGTATTTTTAAATTACCATTTAGTCCCCCCATACACCCCTCCACCCAGAAATCATCACACTGTTGTCCAAGTCCATGAGTGCTTTTTCCATTTTGCTCAATACGTCCATTTCTTCACTCTCCCCTCCCACTAGCTGTCATTCTGTGCTCCATCTTAGAGTCTGTCTCCATTTTCCTTGTTAGTTCAGTTTGTTCACTAGATTCCACATATGAGTGAAGTCATATGGTATTTGTCTTTCTCTGACTGGTTTATTTCACTTAGCATAATGTTCTCCAGGTCCATCCATACTGTTGCAAAGGGTAAATTTTTTTCTTTTTTATGGCTGAGTAAGTATTGCATTATGTAAATGTCCCAAAGTTGTTTTATCCCCCCATCTGCTGATGGACACTTGGGCTGCTTCCATATCTTGGAGACTGTAAATAATGCTGACATGAACATAGGGTTGGATATAGTCTTTCAAATTAGTGTTTTAAGTTCCTTCAGATATATTCCCAGAAGTGGGATCACTGGCTCAAAAGGTAAGATCCATTTTTAAATTTTTGAGGTCTCTCCATACTGCTTTCTACAGTGGCTGCACCAGTCTGCATTCCCACTGACAGTGCAGATGAGTTCCGGTTCTCCACATCTTCACCAGCATTTGTTGCTTGTTGATTTATTATTGATAGCCATTCTGACAGGTGTGAAATGATATCTCAATGTGGTTTTAATTAGCCATTTCTCTGATGATTAGTGATGTTGAGAATCTTTTCATATATCTATTGGCCATCTACATGTCCTCTTTGGAGAATTGTCTGTTCATGTCCTTTGCCCATTTTTAATTTGATTGCTTGTTTTTTTGGTGTTGAGTTTTGTAAATGCTTTGTAAATATTGGATATTAATCCCTTATTAGATGTACTGGTGAATCTGTTCTCCCATTCTGTGGGTTGTCTTTTTATTTTGTTGAGATTTCCTTGTCTGTGCAAAGGAAATCTGAGATTTCCTTGTCTGTGCAAATTTTTAGTTTGATATACTCCTGTTTGTTTATTTTTTATTTACCTTGCCTGGAGAGATATATCAGATAAAAAATTGCTATGAACCATGTCCAAGATTTTGCTGCCTATGTTTTCTTCTAGATTTTTATGGCTTGGGTATAATAAGTCAGTCGTTGATCCATTTTGAATTTATTCTTGTGTGTGGTGTAAGAAGGTGGTCTAGTTTCATTTTTCTGCATGTATCTAATTTTCCCAACATCATTTATTGAATGAATTATCTTTAACCGTTGTGTGTACTTCCTTCCTCTGTCAAATATTAATTGACTATAAAAGTGTTGGGTTATTACTTCTGGGCTCTCTGTTCTGTTCTATTGATCTATGTGTCTACTTTTATGCCAGAATGATGCTGTTTTGATTACTATGGCCTTACAGTATAGTTTGATATTAAGTATTGTGATTCCTCCAAATTTGTTCTTCTTTCTCAGGATCACTGTTGCTACATGGGGCCTTTTCTGGTTCCATATAATTTTTTTGAAACATTTGTTTTAGTGCTGTAAAATATGTAATTGAAATCTTGATAGGAATTACATTGAATCTATAGATTGCTTTGGGTAGTACGGACATTTTAAAGATATTAATTCTTCCTATCCATGAACATGGCATATGCTCCCACTTATTTGTATCTTCTTCCATTTCTTTCTTCAGTGTCTTATAATTTTCTGAGTACAGGTCTTTTACATCTTAGATTTATTCCTAGGTATTTTATTCTTTTTGAAGGAATGTGAATGGGATTGTTTTCTTAATCTCCCTTTCTGTTAGTTCATTATTGACATATAAAAACACAACTGACTTCTGTATATTAATTTTGTATCCTGCTACTTTGCTGAACTCAATGATCAGTTCTAGTAGTTTCTTGGTGGAATCTTTGGGGTTTTCTATATACAGTATCATATCATCTGCAAACAAATACAGTTTTACCTTTTCCTTTACAATTTGGATGCCTTTTATTTCTTCTTCTTATCTGATTGCTGTGACCAGGACTCCCAGAACTATGTTGAATAAGAGAGGTGAACGCAGACATCCCTCTCTTGTTCCCAATCCTAAGGGGAACATTTGTAGTTTTTTGCCCATTGAGTATGATGCTGGCAGTACATTTGTCATATATGGCTTTCATTATGTTTAGGTATGTTCCCTCTATTCCCACTTTGCTGGTGTTTTTATCATAAATGGGTGTTGGATTTTATCAGCTTTTTTTGCATCTATTGATGTAATCATGTAATTTTTTTCCCTTCATTTTGTGTATGTGGTGAATCACTTTTATTGATTTGCTAATGTGGTACCAACCTTGCATTCCTGGAATAAATCCCATTTGATCATGGTGTATGATCTTTTTGATGTATTTCTATATTCAGTTTGCTAATATTTTGTTGAAGATTTTAGCATCTGTATTCATCAGAGATTTTGTCCTACAGTATTCTTTCTTTGTAGTGTCTTTATCTGGTTTGGAATTAGGATAATGCTAGCCTCGTAAAATGAGTTTGGGAGCCTTCTCTCCTCTTGAATCTAATCAAATAGTTTGAGAAGGAGAAGTGTTAGTTCTTCTCAGAATGTTTGGTAAAATTCACCTGTGAAGCCATTAGGTCCAGGGCTTTTGTTTGTTAGGAGTATTTTGATTACTACTTCAATTTCACTAGATGTAATCTGTGTATCCAGATTCTCTGATTCTTCCTGATTAAGTTTTGGGGGATTGTGTGTTTCTAGGAGTTTATCCATTCTATCCAGGTTGTCCTGTTTGTTGGCATATAATTGTTCCTAATATTTTCTTAGAATCCCTTGTATTTCTTTGGTGTCAGTTGTTATTTCTCCTCTTTCATTTCTCATTTTATTTATTTGGGTCCTTTCTCTTTTTTTCTGATGAGTCTAGTTAAAGGTTTGCCAATCTTATTTATCTTTTCAAAGAACTAGCTCTTGGATTCATTGATCTTTTATACCATCTTTTAGACTCTATTTTATTTATTTCTGCTCTGATCTTATTTCCTTCCTTCTGCTCACTTTGGGCTTTGTTTGTTATTCTTTTTCAAGTTCCTTTAAGTGTAAAGTTAGATTGTTTATCTGAACTTTTTCTTTTTCTTTCTTTTTTTGAGATAGATCTGTAATGCTATGAATTTCCTTCTTAGGATTGCTTTCCCAGTGTCCCACAGATTTTGGATTGTTGTGTTTTCATTTTATTTGTTTCAAGGCATCTTTTGACATCTTCCTTGATCTTGTTGTTGACCCATTCATTGTTTAATAATATGTTATTAAGTTTCATGTCTTTGTGTGTTTTTCGGCAATCTTCTTGTGATTGATTTCTAGTTTCATAGCATTGTGATTGAAGAAGATACTTGATATGATTTCAATCTTCCTACATTTACTGAGACTTCTTTTGTGTCCTAACATACGGTCTATCCTAGATGTTCCATGTGCACTTGAAAAGTATGTATATTCTGCTGCTTTGGGATGAAATGCTCCATAGATATTAATTAAATCCATTTGATCTAGTGTGTTAAGGCCATGGTCTCCTTGTTGATTTTCTGCCTGGAAGATTTATCCACTTATGTCAATGGGTTGTTAAAATCTCCAACTGTGACTGTATTTCTGTCAACCTCTCCCTTTATGTCCATTGAGATTTGCTTTACATATTTAGGTGCTCCTAAGTTGGGTGCATAAATGTTTACTAGGGTTGTAGCCTTTTGTTGGATCATTTCTTTTATCATTATGTAGTGTCATTCTTTGTTTCCTACTACAGCCTTGTTTTTAAAGACTATTTTGTTGGGTATAAATATTGTTACCCCAGCTTTTTTTCCTTTTTCATTTGCTTGAAATGTCTTTTTTCATCCCTTTACTTTTAACCCCATGTGTATCTTTTGATTGTAGATGGTTCTCTTGGAGACAGCGTATACATGGGTCTTGTTTTCTTATCTATTCAACCACCCTATGTCTTTTGGTTGGAGCATTTAAAACATTTACATTTAAGGTGATTATTGATAGATATATATGTAGTACCATTTTATTGTTAGACTGTTTTTCTCTGTCTTTTTTCTTTCTTTTTTTTCCCTTCTTCTTAAAGCAAGCCCTTTAACATTTGTTGCAGTACTGGTTTAATGTTAAACTCCTTTAGCTTTTTCTTGTCTGGGAAGCCCTTTATTTCTCTTTAAATTTTAAATGATAACCTTGCGGGTAAAGTAGCCTTGGTTGTAGGTTCTTGATTTTCATCACCTGTAATATTTCATGCCACTCCATTTTGACCTGAAATATTTCTGTTGAGAAATCAGATGACAGTCCCATTGGTGCTCCCTTGTAGGTAACTACCTGCATTTCTCTCATGGCTTTTAAGATTCCCTACTTGTCTTTAAGCCTTGTCATTTTAATTATGATGTGTCTAGGCATAAACCTCTTTGGGTCCAACTTGTTTGGGACCCTCTGAGCTTCCTGGACTTGTGTGTCTTTTTCCTTTACCAGATTAGGGAAGTTTTCAGTCTACATTTCTTCAAATAGGTTCTCTATCCCTTGCTCACTCTCTTCTCCTTCTGGTATTCCCATGAAATGGATGTTGTTACAGTTTATGTTGTCCAAAATGCTTCTTAAGCTCTCATTTTTTCAAATTCTTATTTCTTTTTGCTGGTCTGCCTGGTTGTTTTGTTCTACCTTGTCTTCCAAATCACTGATTTGAACCTCTGTTTCATGTAACCTACTGTTTATTCCTTCCAGTGTATTATTTATTTCAGATATTGCATTATTTATTTCTGATTGCTCCTTTTGTATGGTTTCTATGTCTTTTTCATGCTGTTGAGTGTTCTTATAATCATTACTCTAAACTCTCTATCTGCTAAATTGTTTGTCTCCATTTCATGTAGTTTTCTTTCAGGAGAATTCTCTTGTTTTTTTAATCTGGGGTCTGTTTATCTTCCAACTTTGGCTGCTTCTTTGTATTTTCACCCTTAGTTATTACACTAATTAGTTATTAAACTAATCAACCTGTAATCAGCAGCCTGGCTTAAGCTCCACAGGGTGGGGCAGAGTAATTCCTGCAGGCAGGGTTATTGCTTCCCCTCAGGCTAATGCCACTTGGAGAGGAGTGTTCTGCCTGAGAAAGATGGCTTCTGCAGGATGGTGAGTGACTCAGCACAGGGATCCTGGAGACTGTTCCTTCACTTCTCTCCCTAGAGCTACTGACTCAGATTCTCCTTAAGCATCTCTAGTCCACTCTGCCCTCCCTCTGCCAGAGTCCAGGGTAAGTGGCTGCAAATGAAATTTTGTGTATTGGCCCTTTAAGTGTCTCTGCATCTCCAGCCATCTTTCCCTGGCAGATGGAAACCCTGTGGCTTTTCACAACTGGATGTTACCTGGGTTCCTTTTAGGCTCAGGTGCTGTAGGCTGGAGAGCCCAGCTTAAGGTTTAGACCCCATGCTTCTCAGGGGAACTGCCTGGCCGCTGAAATATCCCTCTGGAACTTCAGCTGCTACCTGTGGGAGCCCTGACAGCTCTCTTGCACCTCCTCCACACTCCCTACCAGTCTCCTTGTGGTGAAGTGGTTTCTTTTGTCTGTCTTTCATTATATAGCTTCTCTCCAGCCTGTGTTCAGTTGGTTATTCAGGATGATTTATCTACAATTTAGTTGTAATTCCAGATTAGTGCTGGGAGGAGGTCAGTGTAGCTTCTACTTACTCCTCTGCCATCTCGGATCTCTCACTCAGTCATTTTGAATGCCACGACCGCACAGTACACATGCTCACGCAATGGCATCTACCATTCCCACTGACTAGTACAGTGAAGTTGTCATTGTTCAGGCATGTGCACTCCAGTACACTCTCCTTGGCTGCCAGGTTATATTGACATCATACAAACTGTTCTCATTATAGTAACAATGGCTGGACTTTTTCTGGACAGACCTCTGTATGAATTCTGTATCACTTTTTTATTTTATAGATGGGTAAACTGAGGTGAGATGTTATTTGTCCAAAGTCACATAGTTGGCAGATCTTGAACTCACACTGAAGCAATGCTGCTCCTGTTAACAAAGTATCAATATCCAGGGGGAAAAAAACCCTAAAAATCAACGAGGAAAAGAAAATGGAAAAAAATTAGTCAAAGAACATTGCACTGGCCATTCACAGAAGAAATTAGAATAGCCTATAAATGTACAAAAAGGTGCTTGATTATGGAGCTGTAAATGGAAACACACCGGTCTAACAAAAAAAGGTCAGCTAAAGCCAGGTGTTGAGGAGAATGTGGAGAAGTGACAACTCTTACAATGTGGTGGAAATTAATGCTGGAACCACCACTCTGGAAAGAGCGACTGGACAATACTTGGTAAGGCTGGAGATGTGAACCCTGTGGTCCAGCCACTCCACATCCGGGCTATAACCTGGGGACACTGGTGCATGCTCACTCACTACGGGCAAAGTGCCTGTCAACGCCTGGTTCACAACGGAGGAAATACCTCAGCGTCGTCTGTGGGAGGATGCACCAACAAACGGTGGTATAGTCACTTAACAGGATTCTATTCTGACATTAAAATTGGTGAATTATATCAAAGTGTATAATGAGGGATAAACCTAGAAAAGACAATATTGTGTAAAAAGGTCGTAGCAGTAGAGTGTGATGTTAGAGATGCAACTATAAGGATACAGTGTAGTGTTTACAAAGAGACACATTTGTAATACAAATATAAGACTCTGCGGGAAGATTCACACCAAATGCAGTTCAACGGGGAAAGAGGAGAAAGTATATTGAAACTGCAGAAGTGCTCAGAAAGGGGCTCCGAGCACTATCCATCTGTCACATTTTATTTTTAAAAACTCTTGCAGAATGTTAACATTTGCTAGATATAAAAAAGTAGGAATATGGTTTTATTATGTTACTCATTGGAAATTTTCTCTACATTTGAAATGTTTTATTAAAAAGAAACTCATTTATTTTTGAATTTTAAAATTATATCATTACACATCTGCAAAACAGTATCAAAAACCCTTGCCTACTGAACATCTAGAAGGATAAATTCTAAAGCACCGTTTCAAGTAACAAATGTCCTAACACAATTTTAATGCTTCAAAAGCACTTTGTGTTCTGGTACCTGTAGTTGCATTCACTGTCTCATAGTCAAAAACCTCCAGAAGGCTTCAGGAGCAGTGGTTGTAAGATGGGATCGCATTATATTGCTTACTGAAGGCCAGGCAATATGTAAGTGCTTTTCATACGTTCATTTAATGCTCCCTACAGCCCTCCATATGAAATAAGTAGGTTTATTATTTCCATTTTACAAATTATTTTCACTTGATAATTGAGACACGGGGATATAAAGTAACTTGTACCAGGAAACAGTAAACCCAAACCCAGGCAGTCTGGCACAATTCCTTTTTTTAATAAAGTTTTTAAAAAATTTATTGATTTGAGAGAGGAAGATGAAAAAGAAGCAGCAGAAGCAGCAGAGAGTGAGAGGTAGGGGGAGAGAGAGAGAGAGAGACAGACAGACAGACATTGATTTGTTGTTCCACTTATTTATGCATTCATTGGTTGATTCTTGCATGTCCTAACTGGGGACTAAACCTGCAACCTTGGCATACTGGGATGATGCTCTAACACTGAGCTAACTTGCCCAGGGCCACAGTGCAGTTCTTAACTGCTACTCTGTACTAAAGGCTACGTGGCCATGTGGGTGAACTGGTCTTGTACCCTCTCCTGTGAAAACCTACCCTAGTCGTTCTTCCATTCAGCCACCTGTCTTCTTCCCTCATGACGTTTTTCTCCCTTCATTCTCATACTCTCTTTTTTTCTTAAGCATTGGCAATGTGGGCAAGGAAAAAAGAAGGCTGCACCAATAGTTTTGGGGAGAAATATTTAAGATCTGAAGTCACCTATCTACAGTCAGTGAAATGTCATACTTTCATTTCTGGGTGGCCTCACTCTACTTTGGTGGAATGTGTGTGTGACCCTCCAGACACAGGACATAGTACACTGTTTCAGAATGAAAATCATGGTAAAGAAGTTGGTTATATTTGGTGTCAATCACAACACACATTTTGGAAGCTATAGGTATTTTCCTAAGCACTAGTTTAAGAGACAATAGAATGAAGAGGATGTTTGCATTTATAAAACATTTTAAATTATGGTTTTAATTAATTGCCTAATGTTTCAAAAATAAACTGAAACCTGACTGATTGTATAACTTTAATATCTGAAAAATTTTACCCAGAAGTTAACAACTTAATACAATACAGATTTGTACAAAAAACAGGTTAAAAACCTCTGATCATACAGACAAAAATATGACTAAGCAAAGATTAAAAAAGGACAGGACATTTTGTAAATGATGATAAATACTGTGTAATGATTTAAGTTACTGTGGCAGATACAAAAACCAAGAATTCATTAACAGATTATATAAAAAAGCAAGAACATGAATTTTTAGCTGTTTAAATTAACGAAATATAACAGTAGTGGTTTTTTTAAAAAAATGAGGTATTATTACACTGTAAACCCAAAACAGCATAAATAAATAAAGGCAATGTGCAATTAAGTGATAAATGGTTACAAATTTCAACTTAACAACAGATAACAAAAGTTTTCCAGTTACGTATGGACTCTGTCATTTAAAAATCTGGCTTGCTTGTGTACTTCTTATTTAAAAATGACATACCTATTGCTATACAAGCACGTCATTAAACATGCAGACGAAGCCATTACAATTTTCCATCTCTACCAAATAAAAACTTTATTTTCATTTTATTTAAAACACTTAGATCTGGTTTCTTGTACTTGATTCTTTTGTGCTTATTAGTTAGTAGTAACCTACGTTAAACATCTTACTTTCTAGTTCAAGCAGTGTAAGAGAGAAGCAGTTTTATTTGCATATAGATTAAAAACAGAGCAAACAAAATGAAACCAACGTGCCTTGAACTCTCTTAGGCTTTCCAAGATTTTCAAGAAAATCCTTTAAATAGTGCATCTAAATGAAAAAGCAGAAACTTCTGTTTCAAAGAGAATCGTAAACCAAGATTCTCGGCCGCACTTCAGAACGGCAGGAAAACAAGCTGACTTGTTCCTTCCCCCTAGAAGAACTCTGCTGGTTGGGTGCAGGACGCATGGCGAGGAGGAAATAACGTAGCTCAGAAAAAATGGTGGGAAGGTATTATTTGCAGGTGACCCATATGCTGGTACTAAATGCTGGCTTCCTTATTATTGCAAATATATCTTCAGAGTTTTCTGAAGGAACACAATCAAGACAGAGAAGTCTTGATTCGGAAATATTTAGAGCATGCTAATAAAACTGCTTCCTTTGCTGTAAATTAAAAAGAAAGCCATTTACTGTCTGATTTAAAATACATTTTCTTTTTACATGCTACTTTATTAGAAACTCCGAAAGGGGTACTTTTGAATTCACTATATTCAGAATCCAGTGAAAAACAAACATTGTGATCAAAATGTTGAACTTGATTAATTTGCACCAAGTACGTCATTTTGACAGAAATGTTGTGTATTCACTTTTGTCAAATACCTTATCCTACCCTTTTCCAAAAATTAGTGTTTCAGTACAACTGATAATCAAAAAATATTACAAATAAGCCTTGTACATCAATCAAAGTATATATAAAAACATTTTCTTTTGTGCTTGTAACTGACTTAATTTATCAATGATTAGTTATCTGATTTCTTTTTTAATATCCCAACCCTTAAGAAGAAATGATCTTTATACAAATATTACAGAGTACTCAAAGTTACTATTGCCAATGTTCATGCAGACTAACAATACTAAAAAGAATATGACCTGAATCCAATTAGTCTGAAAATAGTTACACTCTTGTACAGTCATCTTTATTGATTTGTAAAAGCTGTATACACATCTAAAACCCTGAATTTACTTTGTAAAAATAAAGCTTTAGCAATAAATTGCACTATCAAAATCCCATTGTTCTCAGGCTATTCTGTAGTTATTTACATGCTTTTCAGCAACAGCTGAAAAGAATCTTATAGGACCAAAACCAGTATATGAAAAGCCCTGTAAACTGCATTTGCGATTATACTGTTGTTTCCCTCTCGATGAAACTATGGCTACACTAACGACGGTGTAGCTCCCCGCGCTGCTCCTGTGGCCCGGCAGCACGCACTCTATACTGGGGTCCGCTGCATCACCAGTGCTTTCTGTTCTGCTCCCTGCCTCCCCAGCGGGACACCCGGGACACGCTGCTTATGGAGAATGGTAAAGTGCTATAAGAAAGAAGGGCCGAACCCACATCTGTCTCTGCCATCTGGTCTTTTCCCCACTCAGGCGGTATCTGTGGTTTTAGAAAATCATGCCTCCACCAACATACTTCATATTTGATTTTTTTAAAAAGTCAGTATTTTAAAGTTGGTGAGCTCTGTTAAGTTGTTTTGAGATGAAAACATGAAAAGGTTAAAGGCACAATAAGAGGGAAGTGAATGCTACATATAAAATATGTTTCAAGTCTTCTAGGTTACTCAAGTCCAAAACCTTCTGAATTTGAAATTCCAATGATCAATTTCTGTTTCAGGTCCTTTTTGCTTTTGTAGGGGGGAAGGCAAAGTTGATTGAAGCAGGTGTGAGCCACAGGCAACCTAGGAAAAAAATTTTTAAAAAGATACTAAGCATTAAAATACATGTAGAATGACTGCTAAGCAACTTTCAAAATACCGGGACACACACACTCAAATCTCTTTTACTTTCCCAAGAGAAGACTCATGCTTTCCTTTTTGAACAAATACTTATGAAGTACCCACTGTGGGTCAGGCCCATTCCCAGACAGGAGGCTGGGTTTACGGACGAGAGCGTCGTTGTCTCTGCTCTCGTGCAACTTTCGTTCTGGAGGCATTATTTTTGGGTTCAGACAAATCTAAAGTTGAATATTGCCTTCCTCTCTTATCAGCTGTGGGGACTCGTTCAGATGGCTTCATGTCTCCAAATCTCAGTTCCCTCATCACGACAACAGGGTAAACTATCCAACTGGGTTGTTTAGAAGATTAAAAGAGCCTTTTATATAAAACACCTAGCAGCACAGTACAGAGTATAACCGCTACTATTATTTCAGTCTCGACTGTAAAAAACAAAACAAACAACAAAAGAACACTTCTGAGACACCCGGTACCCTCACTTTCAGGTACTGCCCTCAACGCACACGCAACACTGTCCTCTGGATCCTTTGGTTCAGCTCCCCACACCCGGCACCTGGCGCATCATTATCTTTCTTCCAGGTTTCTACAGACTCCTTAGACCCTTGGCTTTACGAACTCCCCACCACCAGAACTGCTGTCAGTGGCAGCAGTGGGAACAGAAAGGGAAAATTCCTGTTCCAAAATGGAAAGAAGAACTGACAGAACTCAGGGAATCTCAGGGGCAGCAGAACAAAATGATTGTGTCGATGTAGTGTCCACTCGGATCAGCTTTAGAAATGACATGGTTGGGAAAAGAAGCAAGTAGGTCAGTATTAATCCATCAACATGATTAGGAAATAATTTAAAGCCATCATTATCATCACCACTTTCATATAGAAAGAGCACTAAGTTAAAAAAAGAAAAAAGAGGATTAGTACTACAGGCACTTCTAGTACTAAGTATTACAGCCCCAACCCCCACCTGAGTATTTTTGATAAAAACAGCTTTATTTTAAAATATTTTATTCATTTATTTATTTTTAGAGAGGGGAAGGGAGGGAGAAAGAGAGAAACATCAATGTGTGGTTCCCTCTCACGCACCCCCAACTGGGGACCTGGCCTGCAACCCAGGAAGGTGCCCTTACTGGGAATTGAACCAGCGACCCTTTGGTTCGAGGGCCAGCACTCAATCCACTGAGCCACACCAACCAGGGCAAAAACACCTTTAAATAAAAATGAAGGTTAGGCAATACACTACTAAACGCAAGCTAGTTTTAAAAGAGACTACAAAGCAACAGACTTAGCAAAGCAAAAAGTTAGTGGAATGAGTTATCATCAGCTAGTGTTGGGAGAGCTGAAAAATTAACCCAGGACCTTAAGCAACAGCCTCTTTCACCTCAAGACCATATTTACCCCCAAGATTTTTCTATGAAGTTTGCTTCAAAATCAAAGAAGCCTCTAATTATAAGCCTATTATCATTAGCAGATTAAAAATAAAATTATACTCTGGAAATTTACCAATTAGTAGAAGTCTCATTCTTTGAGATTTTAAAGTTCAGGTCAGCCATTCCTCCCACAGGGACTCTGTCACTTCCCGTAGTGAAATGCAGCAGCTTCTTCTGAAGATCAAGAGGAAACCCCAGCACAACATCCCAAAAGTATCTAGAGAACACCAAAGGAGATGTATATAAAATGTCCTGAAAAGGCCCTGCAAACCAGAATAAAGCAGTGATTTTCAAACAGTGCTGTAAGAGTTTTTAAAACATGCAGTACCTGACTGTTTAGTCAGGGTCACTGACCTCTTTTCCCTTAGACTGTCAAATAAAAATATGATATCAACCAACATGACAAGAGCTGTCCTGTGTGAATGAATCAAAATTATACCTATTTTGTCAGATCGGCAAAAAATATATTTTTTGGTGTCCTGCAGAATTTTAGTAGTCAGTTTATGTGTGCCATAAGATGAAGAAAGTTTAAAATCACTGGACTAAGTAATATAAAGTAAGCTTGAAGGAAAAAAAACCTTCCCTAAACATACATGGTACCCTTACTGTGAAATTAAGGAATGACAAGCTTCTATCTATGAATTAGATTTTTGACTAACGTTGTCATAAAAATGCATTTTTATGAAATTATAAAAGTAGCCCAACAGTGGGTAGCACAACAGCCAATTTTATTATTTTTCAGCACAGTGCTATTCAAGTTCCTGAAATTCTAGAACCGAAGTCATTTTTTAAAACGCAAAGTCTCTATACTTTTGTAGCAACTTATTTATACCACTCTCTCCCAAGGGGACTGTTATTTCATATTTAATCCTCTCACAGTACTTTTTAGGAGTAAAATGAGGCAGTGTGGAACACTACAGCATTTCAGCTGACTTGGCTCCAAGCCTGTAAGCCACACAGATAAAGGAACCGCCTTCTCCTTCACTCCCCCTTCTGCAGCCTCGCTGCCAGAGGTGTGAAGTGCTCACCTTATAGTCAAGTCCGTTTTCGCGTAGCCGTCATACTGCGTACTTCTCTGCAGGGCGTGCATGTCCAGCTCGGGGCTTCCACACACCAGAATTTCCACCTCATCTGGACGAAGCAGCTGCCAATGCGCATTTATCAAGAGTGATAATTAAAACAAGTTAAGCTGGAACTGTTTTCACTGAGTCAAACTCCAAAAATCATGACTTATTGGTAAATCAAACCATTTTTGTAAAGAAAAATCTCCATTTATATTTTTCCTACTGAGGTTAAGATATTTTTGCTTTTAAAGATTTATAAATCTTGTCAAACTACTAGGGTGCTCCCTTTTGCAAACAGTACTTAGCACTTTGCCAGAAAAACAAGCAGATGACTAAGCATGAATCCAAATTACAACTCTTGCTCAAAACCCAGCCTGAAACTGTCTTAGCTACCCCAGCATCTATACTTATCCGCCCGCCTGCCTCCAGTGTCCCCCTGTCCCAGTGTCCCTCCCAACAGTGCACAGGGTGTGTGCACTGTAGAGTGTAGGCGCTTGGTTACAGTCTGCTTGTGTTGTACACGTTTTTTACCTACATATGTTGTATTCCATTTAAAGAGATTAAAACTGAGAAAGAGAAGACAAGCTATGCCATTTAATCCTTACTCCCCCTCCCTCCACCCCCACAACTACCAGAGTGTCACAGACAAAACTCAGAGCTCAACGAAATGTTCCACTTTCAAAGGTACTTTCAACAACACACATGTGACAGTGGTTATGCTAAAACAAGCTCTCCTATGGAAAATAAACTCAAATGGAAGACCTCACTCCAAACCCTCATAATAAAACTGAGGGAAAACAAAAGTGGTGTGACAGAGCGTGCCCTGGGGAGCTGGGGTGAAGAGCACCAGTTCTTCAGGAAACTATGTGTTTATCTTATTTCAGTGTGGTGTTCTAGATAGCAGCTGGCTCACAGTCACATGGTTCACATCACTCAGACCAACTGGAGTCCCTCCTGACTCTGGAGACAAACTACTTCCTGCGGGTAAAGGTCAACTCAGAGTCGTGGAGGGACCCTTGAAGCAGCAGTCATAAATATTTTCGTTAGTCAGTAAGAGGTGGCTTTTGCTCTGGAGCTTTTGTGTGAACTGTTTTTTTGTGCTTTGTCCCTCAGTATTAAGACCCTGAGCCCACGGGTTTTCTTCATTCACTATGCTCAGGGACATTTTTAAAGCTCTAAAAAACATAGTATAAGACATAATATGAGCGGAGAAAAATGGAGCTGACAGGTCTTTTTTCCCTTTGGAGAGTTAAGGCCGAAATGGGAGGACTATTTTTGTTTCTAGCTCTACCTTTAAAAAGTACAAAATATTTTTTTAATTTATTTTAGTTGTTGTTCAAGTACAGTTCATTGTCTTTTACTCCCATTCCAGCCCACCCCCTCAGTGCTCCCCACCTCCCTCCCATTTCCACCCGCCTTAGTTTTTGTCCATGTGTCCTTCATACTTGTTCCTACAAACCCTTCCCCCTTCCCCCTGAAATTCCAAGACAAATACCATATGATCTCGCCTTTAAGGGGAACCTAAACAACAAACAAGTAAGCAAAATATAACCAAAGACACTGAAATAGAGAACAGGCTGACAGTGGCCAGAGGGGAGAAAATATTTTCTATTTTAAAAGCTTATCTGCTAATATATCTAAGGAACTATTTGCCAGTTATTACCATATTACAAAACCTAACTGAAAGTATAATTTAAAGGTTTAAACTCACCATAAGGGCATTTGAAGCACACACACTATGAAATCCATAATAAAATGCAGCAAATTGCTTATAGATGGATTTGTTGAGAAGAAAGTCAACATAAAGCTGTACATATTCTGAAAAGCAATTTTCCATCCGTTACAAAGTAGAAGGAAATAGTAAACACTAATGTGTTTCAATTAAGAAATGGTGTCTAACTTACCTTTCCTATTTTGATTGGTAACTGGAATTTTATCACCACCTGGCTTTAAATTATAGGACTTAATTATTCCAAATTCTTCTTGAAAGACCTGATGGGAAATTGCAACACAAGGTATTCATTGGTATGGCTGATACACTGACAGGCTTCAGTGAACAGTTTTCTAAAATTTAAAAAGCAGTTTTTCTCCACCTAAATACACAAACTACAGAAATACTAAGCTCTTCTGATATTTGGATTAAGAATGAAGTGTCATGAAACTACTGTGAGGTCAAAAAGTAGGCATTTAACTTAACTCTGCTGACCACAGTTAAGTACTTGGCTCATGTTCACAGCATCACCGAGGTGAGGCCACCTCGGTAACATCCTCTGGAGCTGTGTGGGTTACTGTAGTTCCCATTTCCCAGTCACTGTCAGGGGAGGGAAAATGAGCGCGTTTTGGTCTGATCCATTAGTCTCTGCCCCTGACTTCTGGTACTGAAGCCACAGGAGAGGCTAATTTTTAGAGGCTGAACAGCTCTGAGAAAGTGCTGGCATCAAGGCAATGTGCCCCTTGCCGGGCAGAGCAGCACCCTCACCTTCGGTGAATTTCTTTAAGCACTGACGTGGACTGCTCCTTTACCTGGGTCTCCTTCATTGTCTACTTTACCAGGTTAAGCTCCTTTAAGATAGGGGATGGCATGGGTTAATTAATCCTGTTCATCTTTTCTGATAATGAGTGTTTCATTACAACTGGCAATTTTCACATATGAAACACATGGCTGACAGAAAGCTATCTGCCCTCAGCAGTACCTGGAATGTTGAGTAGAAATCTTCTTCGACATTGCCCTCGTAGGACAGGAGTTCACTTAATCCGTGGGCCAGTTCCTGTAAACACAAATCTGTTACCTGTCTGTCTTAGACCAATAGTATTAACTAAAACAATTAAGCAGCTCACTTACCTGTGAGACAGAGCAGTTAGACTTTCAGAGTTTGAAATAAACATAATATTTGGCACATATTTTCTGGAGCACAAAATGCTTGTCAATAATTTCTACTATCTACCTTTTCTTTGGAAAAAGTCATATTAAGAGGAAAATATCCAGTTCAAACTACTCTTAGGCAGCAAGCTAAGGGCATAATTCCCATCATAATGCACTGCTTTCTGCAACATTATTATTTGTCAATTTGTAGTATCTCTCATTTTCAATTTATATTCTTAAAAATATGCCAATGTTTTAGGATATATCTTTCAAACATAAAAACACGGAGTTCATGCATATAAAATGGGTCACACACTTCAGTTACAGCGCCCTTCTTTGCCAAGAAGTTGGGAGCACTGGAAAAACGCCTTCCTGCTGTAGGCTGCAAGTCAGGTTACCAAGGAGCAAAGACTTACAAACAGAACAACCGACTTCAGAACAACAACTTCTTTTTCAGATTTACAAAAAGTTTTATTTTAAATTACTACAAGATAAAGAACAGCATGGTTAGAATGATCTTTCATACTTACATACATAATACATTTTCTGTCCTATTAAAAACAAACTTTTATACAGATTTAGATGGGCACAGATTTGCGATTACTAATAAAAATTATGGATGCTGAAATTGAAATTAGGAGATTTGTGATTTTTATTAACAACTTCAAGGAAATGAATCCCAGGTAAAGGGCTTACCGTCTGTCAAAGATTAAATTTTCAATGACAAAATACAGTGTAAGCCCCGCGGTCATGCACTCAGACCCGCCTCAGTCGGGACCGCAGACCTTTCATCTCAGACCTCGTCACTCAAACCCCGATGTTGGTTGAGAACTTCAACAGACTTCTTCACTGATACTGCCAATTTTAGACTCGTAACTGTAAGATGCTGTCTCTAAAAGTTTATTTGTTATCCACACAGTTCAACTTTTTAAATGATTGTGTAGACCTGTAATAAGGAGTGTGTGAAAACACAGAATAGTGTTTCTGCACGGTTTACATACCCTGGTTGTATATAATAGAGCGTAGCTGAGAGCGGCCTAAGCAGAACTCAGAGACAGTCTAGTTACCCGTCCAGGTTATACTCGCCTCTCCTCCATGTTCAACAAAATCCCTCAAGTGTAATTTTCACACTGCCGGGAGGATTTCTTTATGCTGTTCCTGGACAATTCTGATGCTTTGAGTCACAGACCACCTCTCAGAGTGGTCATGGGAAATTATTGCATTTATTAACACAAAACTGAAGGCACCGAGGAATATTTTGATTAATTTCTGTACTTTCTGTCCCATATTCACAGATTTTATTTTTAAGAAAGATATCTACTATATGCTTCTCTTCACTTTCCTGTTCACTCTTCATGAAAACAGTATACGAATACATATGGTAAAGAACTGAATAAAAAAGCATTAAAAAATTTTAGGATATGTTCTTCACATATATGAAATGGAAATTAGGGGCTAATTTTCAATAGATGCTATTAATAAATGAATAATCTATTTATTAAATGTTTTTAAAAATTACCCACTTTCCACTATCCTAACGCAGCAGTTTTTCTGCTTCCTTTCAATCTTTATAGATGTATGTACACAGAAACTTATTTTCAATACTTGATCTCATAGTATATGCACAACCTAGACTCATTATTAAAGAGTTAGTAAGCCCTGACCAGTGTGGCTCAGTTGGTTGGATGCTGTCCTGCAAAGCAAAAGGACGCCGGTTCGATTCCTGGGCAGGGCATGTGCCTGGATTGTGGGTTCAGTCCCTCATCAGGGCATGTGTGAGAGGCAACCAATAGATGTTTCTCTTTCACATCGGTGTTTCTCTCCCTCACTTTCTCTCTCTCTTCCCTTCTCTCTAAAAGTAAATAAATAATCTCCCCCCCCCAAAAAAGCTAATAAAAGAATATTAGCTCAGTGAAATCTTCAGCTCCATAATATAAAACAGCGTATTGGCATAGTCATTCATAAAACATCCATTATGAACTAAAAAAAGCTGGATCTAAGTGAGCCAAATTCAGATAGTTTTAATCATAAAATGAGGCAATTTATTGAGAAAAATCAATAGTAAAATTATGAAATTAGTAAGAAATTTAGCAAAAACGAAATAAATGTGACAAAAAAATTAAAAAAATCTAACACGAGAAGGTAACTCAGAGATTAGTCTGTTTCCATTGTTTTATAGATAAGAAAATTAAGTGAATCATTCAGGGTCCAAGCTAAGGATGTTGTAGATACAACACTACAGAAGGCAAATCTTTCATTTTTCTTAAACAGAGCCTGCTCCATTTTGCAAGCAGTAAAAAATATTATTATAAGGGATTCTCAGGAGGACGTGTGTATACTCTCCACTTCTGTACTAAATTTTAACTGTATGAATTTGATCAGAAATATGAGTTTTGAACAGAGGCCTGTTGTGAGATAATCCCATGAAATTCATGTTGCACTGATTTTAGAGATGACGCTGCATGCACTGTTAGTGATATTTTAGAGATGATGTTGCGTGCACTGTTAGTGATATTGCATAGATCATCTCAGTAAGGACTGACGGAAATAACCAATTACTAAGTGCTTTGTTAGTTCATGCAACCCCCCGATACATGGGTTTTACTACTCATTGCTTCCAGGAAAAAAAGTAGAGCTCAGAAGGTTTAGAGAACTCGGCCAAGGTCACGGAGCTAATAAACGGCAGAGCTGGGGTTCAAATCTCTGTCTCTGACTTCAAAGCCTGCTCTAATATTTCTAAGAGCTAAGGAGTGCTGCAAAGTGGGAAATGCGTCTCCATAAGGAAGGAGAAAGCTAGATGGGTTACAAAAGTAGAGAGAAATCATATTTAAAAATAAAGATAGCATTAGGAGGAGAAAGACTGTGTAGGCAGAATAGATTAGCATTAAGGATTAAGATGCTAGTAACTTCATACTTACAGGCATAATTTGACATAAGTCATCAGTGGTAACACTGCAGATGCCTACTGGCATATTCTGATCCGTGGGAACGATGGGAGGGCTCAATAATTTCTTGTAACAGCAGGGGGGGAAGCGAATATCCAAGGTAATGCTGTTATAAACAGCTAATCCCATAAGCTATGCATACTAAATGTTAAGTATTAACATAAATCCATGACAACAAATGAGTTTTGAATTATACATCGGTCTATTTCTTGCATACTTCTTTCAGATCTTACACTTACTTTCCAGTTAATCCCACCTACTTCCATTCCTTTCATTTATTTCCCCCCTTTTTTACATAATATAATTACTTGATCACGAGAGTCATGTAAAAAGGAGGGGTTCAGCTGATAGGACTTAATGATTTCCTTAGAAAATTTTAGCTAAGATCACAACAGATCATTTCAGACATATCTATAAATTATTTAACATATAAAACATTTTCAAAATTTGAATTTTTAAATTTAAACCAAGATGGTGATTTTATAAGCAGCAGCAGCAATTCATTCAGTAGAACTCACTGCAGAACACACTACTAATTTTGGTGACCATTATAACTATTTTAAAATTAAATACAGACTATGTAAAGAGAGCTGAACTGAATAAACATGAATACACACAAAGACATGTATACACACTGTTGCTAAGTTAACAGGACAATTTACTACAGCAATATCTGAAAGCCTTTGTTACTTCGGAATTTACTCAAAGGGCTAAAGTTAAAAAGCTACAAATATTTATGTGTAAACTTTGCCCAACTGTATTTTCTTTCTCAGGGGTTTAAGAATAAATTTCATATATTTTAATTGTTGTTCAAGTACAGTTTTCTCTTTTACTCCCATACAAATTTCATATTTCAACTGTCAAAAAAGATTATTATGTCAAGTTATTAAAGAAGTCATTAATTTTATAGGCTCAAAAGGAAATCTCAAAATATGGGCTTGACAGATTATTGCAAACAATTTTTAAAATTAGAAAATAGCCAGTGCTTCAATTTGCTAAAGCAGAGTGAGGTTAAAAATTTAAGAAACAGATGCACTATTTTATAGGCAACCACATTAATGGAGACTGAACGGTGTTTTCAAGGGACAGATACTAACAAGAGGTTCTAATTGTGTAACAGCAATAACGACAACAACCACAATACTGTAGCTAATATTTAGGATCATTTGCTACAGTGTCAGTTCTGAGCACTTTTCATTTTGAAAAGTTCTTTTACTTATAGCTGTGAAGGTGAGTTTTTAACAGATGAGAACGTAGGCTGACAGGAATTTCTACAGGAAACTTTCAGAAGCAGACTACGATGTTTCATTTCACACTAAATCAGCGAGCTCTGGGGGAGGCCGAATGGGGATGAGGGAATTCTTCTGCAGTCACTGCGGCGTCGTGTGGTGCAGACAGAGCGGAGTGTGGCAGCCCTGCCGACACTGCTCTGCTCCTGCTCTCCGTTCCAGCGCCCCTTTTGCTATGAGCAACTGTGCTCAGTAAGTGTTATATTTATGTCTCATCATGCAGTCTTAAAAAATTACTTATCACAGGTTTTACTGTAAGATTTCATGGAAACTCCAAGACCTTCACAATTTGAAAATGAAGTTATTAGAAACAACACTGTTGGAACTACTAGAACAACACATTTTTGAGGCTGAAATTTAAAAACTGGAGATGTGTACAGAACCAACTAAATTCTTTCAGTCACTTGCCTGTTCTCAACTTTTAGCTCTCCTCTCCTTCCATAGGTCGCCCAGCCACTTACGTCATCACTACCTGCTATCACCTCGCATTTTTCCTACACATTATCCCGCTGTGGGGCATCAGTCTTATTTTCTACAGTTGACTTTTTGTGAGAAAGCGCACATTAACAATGTGACGTGGTGGCTATAATAGTTTTAGATTTACAGCAGGACCTTGGATAACATTTTATTCAATGTTGTCTCGCTGTGCTGATGAGATGCTGCAGGAACTTAACTCTTGTTTATATTAATTAGCCTACAGTAAAATTGATTTCATTATATGTACGTCATTTCACTTGAAGTCACAGAACCTATTGTCAATGTTAAGTGAGAACTTAACTGTAACTGTTTAACTTGAAATATGTAACATATGTGAATATGCTTAGTATGCTCTTTTGGGTAATGACTGAATAGAAACTAATGTTATTGCAAAAGAAAACAATTAGCAAATTCATGACCTTATGTATAACACTAGTTTAAAATGTGATAGCTAAGTAAGATCTAATAGCGCAATACAAATATTAGTAAGTCAAAATCTCACCCAAATCTACGTTGTGATAAGAATGTAAGGTATGAAAACATATATATCAGAAAATCCAGAGAGCTCAGAGTATAGAGAAGCATCAATAACTCAGGCTTCCAGTGAAGTAACATTTAACTAATGACTACTATAAATAATATAATAAAAACAAAAGTCTAAGAATTGCTAAGTGTTTTATACTGTGGAACTTGGCACTTTGGACCTTTAGACATGACAATACACACGAAATTTCAAATTTACCTTTTCAATGTACAGTTTTGTCTCTACAAGTTTTTCTTCCATCTAGTGTCTCAATTTCCATATATATACTCTTCAGGATTAATTTCGACAAATGCAACAAAGACAGATATTCAAAGCCCATCATAAGATGGTTCTTAACTTTTCTGCAGGTGTCTTCCATTAACTCCCAGTGTGTCCTCTGCGTGAATCAAGTGGCCCTCCACAGTGCACCGTACCAGGTCCAGCGCAATGCAGCCTGTTTTCCGGTCGCCCTGTCACTCTACTTCCTGTTCTCTGCAGCCCCGTGTTAATCAGATGGAATGGTTTCATTTTTAAGTGCCCACCTTCTGTGGGAAGACTACACTGAATCTTTTTCTTCTCAGAACCCCTTCTCTCTTAACATCAAGTGGTCTTTTGACTGAGAACAGACTACCTTGCGTGGTGGTCATCTGCCCATCTGAATGGCAAACAACTTAAAGGTGGATACTTTTTTCCCTCTTTTAATCTATGTATCTCCGGTGCTTGCTCATTTCTTTACTCTTTCATCCCTCCTCCCACCATCATATTTCCTAGAGTTAGAAAGGCTAATGTAGAAGGCACCTTGTCCAATCTCCCACCCAATACATGCATGGCTCTCCAATACACCCAATAGGGATCACGAGATGGTGCAGGGAATTATATAGTTTAAAAAACACTATAAAACAATGCCATATATTTTAAATATTCCAATGCCCTTCAATTTTATTAAATACCTTGGAATTTGGGGGGCATATGAAAGACCTAGGTTTAATTTCCACAATTTCAAATTAGTAAACAGAGTGAAGTAAACTATTTTTCTGTTAGTCCTTTCACTTTGTACTTAGAACTAACAGAAAAGCAGTTCATTACGAATAGAAAAGATACACTGATTTTTAAAAAGTCCTAATTTTCTAATAAATTTGACAATATATGAAATAGAAAATAAACATTTTTATTTCAAGATAAGGTTTTCAGAGAGAAATATAAAATATTCAGTCATTCCTTTCAATTAATTAAATCTGCTGACATTACATAGCTATGATATTACAAATGATAAAGATTATTGAAAATCCTAGTAATTAACAAGAATGTTTAATTTGAATAAAATGTTTAATAAGTATAGTTTTCCAAAATTCAGAAAAAAATTAAAAAATCTCTAGTCTACTAGCACCTCCTAGTGGAAAGTTTAAAGGATACAATTCCAACCAATCGGAATTCCGAATAGTTATCACATTTAAAGCTGCTAAACCAATGGCAGTGTGAATCTTTGTGATATGTAAACATGCCTGGAAAAAAGAAACATAATTTCATGAATGTGCTTGATCTGAAAATCAGAGTGGTAAAAATAGACATGACATCTTATCTGTTAGAAGCAAAACAGTTTAGTAATCTGTTACAAACCATCCTTCATACTAAAATACATCGTCTGTATGTACAGAGACCGTGCAGGCGCACTTCACTGTTCAGTGGTATGCTGAACCAAGGGTGGAAACATGGAGACAGAAACTCAGAAAATCAGATGGTTTTCTTCTATAAAAAATATAGTTGTATAATTTATTAGCTATGATCAAAATTAATTTTAAGGATTATATGGGGATTTCAATTTCTCCATGTCATCTCTGATTCCCATTACCAGAATGATGTATATAATATGCATAACATTCATACAGATACATATACAAAGTATAGGCAAATAAAGAATAACACTTAAAACTCTCCTCTGAAAAAAAACCAAAATTAATCATCAGATAGATGTTTTCTCTAAATAAAATAAAACCAAATTTAAACTGCAGAGGTTTATTTTTGTCTTAAAAATTAATGAATTTGTTTATTAAAATGGCTTGTGATTTAATGAAAGCAGCTTCGGATATTAGTGTAGAAGAGCAAACTACAGCTTTTTTAACTTTAAATTGTTCTTTATTTCAATGACAGATTTTCATGCATTTAGCTTATTCAGGAAAGAAGTGGATGCTCCCTTACAAATGTATACTTTCAAGTCTTTATGTATTTTGTGTAGGATTCCCAACAAAACAATGAACATTTTTGATCATCAATTTGGTCAGTTTTTAAAATAGAAATAAGTCTTTAAAAAATTATTCAAGGTTTATGATTGATTTACAATAGGGCAAATTAAAAATAAGAGTAACCACTTGAATCTAACAATTGCAAAGAAATACTGTCCGTAAAAATTAAATACTCACCATAATCTGGATGAAAAATCTGGCGAATCAGAAGAAGGAACCATTCTTTAGTCAAGCCACCCATATCCAAACCAGCTTCCCCTACAAATGTTACTTTCAACTTCTTTTTCAAGTCTGCTCTTTTCCGGGTCAACTATTTAAAGAAATTATACAGTAGAGGAGAACAAATGGCAGAAAAGGGAAATTAATTTTTTTTTAATTCTGGGAAATGTGTTAGGCAGACAGAATCTTACTTACAACGTCACACAACACCCACCCATTCATCCACCCAATACATTTGCCAGACACTGCGTGAACTAGGTATTACATTCGTTTGTTGTTCCAGAGCAAGAAACAGGATTACGGGGGTCAGGTACTGGCCCAAGGTTACTGCCTCCCAAGTTCATATTGTCTCCAAGGTTTTAAGTTAGCAGTTTACAATATAAAGTAATTCATTTCCTTTTCTTTACGTTGCCTTCAATACTAAACTTTAAAAAAATTACATAACTAAATCAGCCTTTATCTTGTAAGAGCCATGTGCAGATCTGGCTGAAAACTGTACACGCATGAAGCTCTATAATACATGTACATACAATGTATGCTTGACCCTAGACAGACCAATACACTCCGTAGATTAGACTTCTAACTTTATTAGATGAGTAATCTGAGGCTTGGAGAAGTTAAAATGACTTGTTACACACCCAGCCAGTAAAAAAAGTGGGCGTGCAATCTAGGTTACACAGTCATACATACACATGAATTACTTAAAGTTGTTCTATATAAAATCCCTTTCCGGAAAATTAACAGCAAACCATTAATAAACACATAAAAATGAGCATGAGACTTAATTATGAATACAGAACTGATTTTAACTATGGCATCAAAACATAGGGAAGCACAGCTAGTATTTCTTTACTAGCATAAAGAAATAAAAGGCAGCCCTGGCTGGTGTAGCTCAGTGGATTGAGCACAGGCCTGCGAACCAAAGGATCAAGGTTCGATTCCCAGTCAGGGCACATGCCTGGGTTGCGGGCCAGTTCCCAGCAGGGGACGCACAGGAGGCTACCATACATTGATATTTCTCTCCTTCCCTTTCCCTCTAAAGATAAATAAAAATAAAATCTTTTTTAAAAAAGAAATAAAAGGCAGCTTACTAAGATTTCAGACTTTATTTAGAGCTTTAATCAACTAGCATTACTTTGGAATAAATGATCTATACCTCGTCAAGAGAATCGCTAACCAGATGTGTCCTCCTCACTTTCATATTTAGGAACAACATATTCATATCAGGTCTCTGTCTTCGAGATACTTTATCCACCAGACTTTGCTAATTAAAAAAGAAAGCAAGCATTTTCACTTTTACTTAAACTGTAATTTTATTTAAAACATTTAGACACTAGTAAAAAATCACATATTCTCCTCTATGCCATATCTCATATAAGCAATTTTAAAAACTCAGTTACACAGATTTTGACTTATGAAAATGCCTTATTATTTCATTTTGGAACAATGGTAACCCAAAGGGGAGCCAAAATGGAGGACCAAAAATAATTCACTTTCTACAGAAAAGAGTGTTATATTTCAGTTTCCATATGTTTCATCTCTTAAGTAGCAAGGTTTTCTGTTTCATAAATATAGAGTAGGAACATTTGAAACAAGGCTTATAATTTGATAATAAATTTGGCTTAAGTTGTTTTAGACACAGAGTTACTCTAAATCAGCATAATTAGTTTACTTTAGAAAGTAGTTTATCAGTATTTATCAGAAACAGTAATAATGTTCTCATATCCTTTGTCCCAATAATTCTATTTCTAGGAATTCTAAAGTTAGAAAATATTGCATATAGTGAAATGTTCATCATAGCATTACTATAAAAGCAAAACTTAAGAAATATCCTAAACTTGTATCTCTATAAAATATAGCTATCAAAAAGGATGGTCATAAAAACTATGTACAATGAATAACATGGAAAATGTCTGAGGAAGACACAACTGAAAAAAAGCAGGGAACAAAATTGTGGATATAATAATGAACTGTCACCCTTAAAAGATAATATAAATATTATCTATAATTTTATTATAATAGATAATTTTTATTATCTATGATATTATCAATAATTATGTTTGGGTAATAAAAACATGGGTGATTAAAAATTAATGTTTTTAAAAATATATAAGCAATGAGTATGTAAAAAATAACACATTAAATATATAAGGAATTGCCACTGACAGGTGTGGCTCAGTGGTTGGGTGCAGTCCCGCAAACTGAACATTTGCTGGTTTGATTTCCAGTCTGGGCACACACCTGGGCTGTGGACCAGGTCCCTGGGTGGGGGGCACGTGAGAGGCAAGGAATTGATGTTTCTCTTGCACATTGATGTTTCTCTCCCTCTCTTCCTCCCCCCCTTCTCATTTCTCTAAAAATAAATAAATAAAATCTTTAAAAACAAAAATAAAAATCTACGGAATATATACATATCCTTTGTCACATAAAATCTACATGCTTATGTACTTAATTGATCTAAATGTTTTCAGCCTATCTCACCTTCTTTGGTAGCAAAGAAAATGAATTATTGTGCAGATTAAAGATTACCATTTCAGACATGTTAAATATATGCAGTAAGTTGCTTCCATAGATAACATTTTAATATTCCAAATCTATATTAGTAAGCCTTCTTTCATGATCTGGTAGTTACTATAATAAACACTCTAATTCGGAGCTCTTCTTCATTTCTCTAATATCTGATTCTAAAGGATTTCAGCAGTGTTTTTCTTCTCTGGGTCCTCTTGTTCATGCTCAGATACGTATTTCCAGGACAGTATTCTGTGTCATCGGCCTGTTTTGCTACCTCTTCCTACCCTCTGTCCCAGTCTGCCTCCTGGGAAGCCATCACACTGGAAATAGCCAATATACATTTACACCACGATGGTAATGGAAGACAAGGTTTAGTGGCTATTCCTCCTATCAGGAACTCATGTTTAATAAAAAGTGCTTCGAATGAAAGAAATAACTCAACAATTTTAGATATAGAATTTTAGATATAGTCTGATGGGGAAGTTATTTTAAGGATCTCTTTTGCAACTTTAGATTATGAGGGGGGATTCCCCCAACAAAAACTGGAATTATCTTCTGGAGGACGGGCCCCTTGTAGCGCAGGCTTCCCCTGCTATGGGAGTGTTCTAGGAACCCATCTGTGTCAGCGCGGCAGCTGATGTTGTCGTAGGAGGCTGCGTTGGGCTTCCGTGAACTGCCGTTGAAGACTCAACACGGTTGCCCGTTTCATGATGGGTGATTTATGACACACCTGCCCACACCACAGTGAGTGAGTGTTCAGCAGTTTTTGACCATAAATGGCATGATATGTCTGTGCCCACCCCCCATTCACCTGATCTCACAGTGAGTGACATCTGTTTGTTTCCCTGGATTAAAAAGTCCTCAAAGGGAAACATTTTGCCGACATGGAAAGGTGAAACAAAAAACGGCAGAAGTGCTAAAAGCATCAAAATTGATGAGCTCAAAAACTGTTTTGGGCAATGGAAAAAATGCCTCAATAGGTGTACTGTATCAAATGGAGAGTACTTTGAAGGTGGCTGAATTTTAAACATGTAAGAATAAATACACAATTTTTTATAAATAAGTTCTGGGGTTTTGCATGTTCCCTCCTCATATACCATATAAGCTCTTGCTTACAGTAACTACCAGTAAGGCTGTCCTCATGTCAAAACATTCACCAGTCATTAATTCCAAGTGGTGCAATTTACAAGTTCAAAACGTTGGGAAAGAAGAACTTGGCCATAGACTCTTCAGTCCCTACTAATTTATGTCCGTGCTCTGGGGAAGGCAGCTTGTGACAAGCTACAGCTGCCACTCGCCCTCTCATAATGGGAAGAAAAATTCCACCAAAGAAGACATTTGGTCTCTTAAAAATGTGAGTGACAGCAGAAAACTGCTCAGAGGAACTTACATAAAAACTTCTAGCTCTTTGGATATTTTCTTACAAATATAAAAAAATCATAGCCCAATATAACAAAAAATACTAAAAAGGAATATGAAATTGCATAAATGCAATTAATAGTAAAAGTCAAAATGACCAGCTATGTAGAATAATTTTTAAGCCAATATCTACCCAAGATTAATAATTCTGGTACTAAATATACCTGTTAAAATGTACTTTTTTTGGAGGGGAGGGTAGTGTGGCTATAGAGCTCCCTTGGTACACGTAGGCAATAAAGTGTCTTCTAATATTCCCATACTTGATGTCAGCTGACTGGGATGTCAACTGTCACTCGATCTTTTGTCCATCACTGTGACCAAAAAAAATACTCACCTCTGGGAACTGAATTACTGAAGAATAAATAATTCTTATTTTTGATGTTATTTACAAGTAATATAATGTATGTTTTAGCATTCTTTTTATATTCTTGGGCAAGACATGGAAATCATGTCTTTTTACTCTGTGGGTCTCTTTATTTTAAAAAGACTACAACCAACCTTCCTTCTAATATTTAAAGTTGTGAGTAATCATGTCACAAAATCAGATACTCAAAATATATGCACATTTAAATGTACAGTCCAGAGCTCTAACATAAAAGAGCTCATTCAATCGGATACCTAGTAGGTAAAGGCATAACATGACTGTGCCGTGCTGAAACTCGAGTGGCAGGCCAGGGTATGGGCGCCCGGACACCAACTCTGTCTTATTCCGTAACCTGCCCAAAGCTGGCCTGACTGCGGCCCCAGTTTCCATGGGACTCTGTGCACTTCAGCTTCCTAAGCAGCAATAAAATATCTTTTATCTTCTTTGGACATATTTCTCAGTTTTCCAAGATTATACATTTTATTACATCTTCTAATTTGGGGGCTGTTTCTATTTGATTCTCATAAAACCAAGAAAACGTTTCAGTGGCTTGAAGGCTTTGCTCTTGAGGACGCTCCTTGCCCTCACTCTAGTCTGTGCCGGTGAGTGTTCTGCTAGCCACTCACGCGGGCATATAGCAGATCTACAAAGGGACGTCCCACTAGCTCCCAGTACTCTGGGCGCATGAAAGGCATTTACTCTTCCTCCTACATTTATAACAGAATGAGAAGTTGATGAGGGGTACCTTTTTCCTGTATCATAAGCCCCTTTTTAGGGAATATAATGTGAATTTCACTTTTAACATTTCCTAATTATACTACAAGTCACAAAACATTTGATTTATTCATTAAATTATTTACTATATTGCTCATAGTCAGCATAAATATGCTTATGTAGCTGGCTTACCCTTGCGATGCTTATCATCTGTTGTTCTGAGTCTCTCTGAATAATGATTTTTTTTGCAGCTATAGAAATAACGAATGGGTACTGACAGAAGGAAAACCTGCCCAACAAGTGAAAACAGAAAAAGCAAAATTGTGTATTTTTAGCAAAATTATACTGTGGGGATCTAAGGTACCCCTTCTAACAATATCAAACATTACTTTTGAATTGTGTCTTACCATTTACAAAATGAGCTTATGTACATCATTTCTTTTAATCCCACAACCCTGTAAAGTATGTATCATCACTAGGTGTGCAGTACCTTCATTTTCTAGAGGAGGCTACATCTAATGTTCTGACATATCTGCTAATCACTCATGTTGTTTATAAAAATAATTTCCTTTTTTGTCTAGTCACCTGTACGTTACTACCTGTGAAAAATATGGCCAGCACCAGAACCCAGAGGCAGAAGTGTTGGTGAGGGAGGATTAGGACAGAAAATTCAAGTACAGAAATTAATGGAAGAATCCATTATTATATGAATATTTCTGATGTGTGAGCTTCAGAAATGAGGAAATCTACAATAACTATAAAAAGCAAAGTAATAAATTTAAACCAATAAAATGAAACTCAGGGAGCCCTGGCTGGTGTAGCTCAGTGGACTGAGCATGGGCTGCGAACCAAAGGGTCGCTAGTTCAATTCCCACTCAGGGCACATGCCTGGGCTGCAGGCCAGGTCCCCAGTGGGGGCCATGTGAGAGGCAACCACACACACTGATGTTTCTCTTCCTTTCTTTCTCCCTCCCTTCCCCTCTCTCTAAAAATAAATTTAAAAAATCTTAAAAATATATAAAATAAAAGTCAGGAAGAAGTATGTTGCTGTTAGTACTATACTTAATGGTGCAGTAAATATGCAATGAGATGTATTTGTGAAGATACGATACTATGATCAAGGTTGCCTAAGACTGTATGTCACCTAAGGCTATTTTTGTGCTACTATAGACCAGAGGTTGTATAGCCCAAAGAGCCAAAAATATTTACAGTGCACTACTTTACAGAAACAGTTGGTTCATCCCTGCCCTGAACACTGGCATACAGAATAAGCTGCCTTAAGAAACTGCATATTAACACAGTAGTACCTTTCCTTTCTTAAAAGGATGTTATTAACCAAACCAAAACCAGATTAACATGCACATGAATTCAAAATGTAACAGAAAAGAAAATGCTTTAACAAATACAGTATTTCAAGACTAAATATTTAAACTATAAGTTTATATATAAAGGTATGGCTGTATTTAAATTTATTTATACAAACTTATAACCCAGTCATTACTTTAAATAGTATTTCGTTTAGGTGAGTAATCAGATGCGCGTCTGACTGTACCTGTGAGAGTTTCCAAAGCTCTGCCAGGTGTGGTACTCCTCCATGAGATCAATGTGATCCAATGTAGAATTATAGAAATCAGTATAAGGAATAAGGGGAGGGTGAACCAAGTTGTTTGCCGTATCTGTAAAGGTAAATTCTAACATAATGATCTTTCCCAACATGCGGAGTCACTCTAACAATAAGAGCATTTTAATGTCTACCCGGTAGCCTTTATCTACTCTTATTGTAAGCAACTGTAGCTCCAAATAGAAAAGGCAGTTTTATGACTGTGGTCAAAATGGGGCCAACAATTTCTTGTTTTGTCCAAAAGAACTTGTGGTGGGGGTGGTAACGGCGTAGTAAAGGGAGTGCGCAGGTGGCCCTCTAGTCAGTCTGCCCCCGTCCGTGTGTTCTCCCCTCAGGAGCCCTCGGGAACTCATGGAAGTTCTTGTCTCCCACTGCTTAGCAGGTTATAGACAGCTGATAGCCACAGCACAGAATACTGCCCAATAGAAAATGTAAAGCTTTTTCGTGCTTAGTGATTAACCATGAACTCCACTATCAAAGCAAAATAAATTACAGCTCTTCTCATCAAAGAAATGGCTTAACATGTACAAATGCCTCTATAGTACTTTGAGTTCTTAATGGAAGTGTCTCTAATATTCAACAAGAGGAAAGTAAGGAGGATAGAGTAGAACCTACTAAGTAAAGCCAACACTTTAGATGCTGATGGGATCCACCAGGAACATTTTGTTAGAGGCGGAAATTCTTCGGGCTTTGCAGGAAACAGCCGTAAAGAAATAAACTGCAGCAACCGTTCAACCGACTGTTTGAATCTCTTCTGGGGTAATCTGGTAAAGATTTGGAAATGCTTCCAGTCAAAGTTCACATGGTCTATTTTGGCAATATATTCGTTAGGTAGTCAAGTGCACTCTATATGCATCAACTTTCAGAATATCCCCCCAAATTCTATTTCTTAAATTGCCAAACATCTGAAAAGATGGAAAATCTTACCTGGAATACTGTTTCTTAACTGACTATGAAACAAACATTGACATTACTATAAAGTTAGTATAAAACATTCCTCTTTCAAGGCTTTCCACATTCGGTCGACCCTATCATGTGTAGATTCTGTGTCTGCAAATTCTCCTACTTGCTAAAATTAATTGTAACCCCCAAACCAGTAACTGTGGCCCTTTTGTGGTCATTTGTGGATGTGCCAACAGTGGCAGGAAACAGGAGCTGCCCAACGCGCACAACCCCAGCTGAACGCGAGGGAGGCGGTGCTCGTGCTGTACACAAGTGGCCTGTACGCAGCAACCCACTTAGTGTGTGTTTTTTCTTTCTTAGAATCATGTTTTCAATTTTTGCGCCTTTCCTTTGTAATTTTACTGTTTTAAAATGGTGCCCAAAAGCAGCGCTCAAGTCTTGTGTAGTCTTCCTAAGTCTAAGAAGGTTGTCATATGCCATACAGGAAATATACTTGTATAAGATAAAATTCATTCAGGTATGAGCTACAGTGCTGTTGGCTATAAATTCAGTGTTAATGAAACGACAACTTATATTAAATAAGGTGTCTTTAAATAGAAATACAAATAAAGCAAGGTTTTGTATTAGTTGACGAAAATGGTGACCTACAGCTCCCAGGAGCCCCGCCCTCATTTCCTCTAGCAGCAAGTTTAGTGTTCGCCACTTCCCTGTTCGCAGCAATTTTACAGAACACACCACTGTGAATCATGAGAATTGACTGTACTCTTAAATTACATTTTGAAAATATTTTCCCTCTTTAACTACTGCCAATCGTGGAGAAAAGTAATTGTTAATGTGAGTATAGTTCTATGATACAAGTATAGTACCTTTATAAGTTGATACTGATAGCTAACCGACACCTTACAATGGTGCTTTGAGGAAGGAAAAGGCCCCATGTGGTAACAGTGAAATTCTTATTGATATGCAGAGAGGAAATAAGAAGACAAAACTTAAAATACTAATGTCTGAATGAATGCAGTCACCATCTTTGAGAATATGAAAAGCCAGTGACGGGAACGTGTAAAAGCAAAAGCAGTGGACAGAAAGCTGAAGAACAGCTTGCACAAGCAAAACGGTTACTTACATTAGAAACAGGTTTTTAATGAGCCTCTGCGTAGCACTGAAACATACGCTTATCAGTGCCTTTTGAGGCACTGTGAAGTATGAGTATCACTTCTAAAGACCGAACGCATTTCATATAGTTTACTAACATCAAACTTAAAACTTGTAAGATTATAAAAGTTCTTAATATGATAGAATGATTTACTTTTTAAACCAGTGGACTAAGAAATGATGGTCAGCTTCCACTAAGGCGGCTATCTGTCGTAGCAAGTGAGCATAGATGACATATGTAGATGTGTTATTAAACTGAGGATTCTGAAAAAGATATTAAAGATAACTGTGTTAAAATTTTGTTAACACATGAAGGAAAAACACTGAATTTAATAATGAGCTAAGTGGTAGGTTCAGAAAACGAAATTTGAGGTTATGAAAAGCTAGGTGAAATCTTTTAAAACGATCATCTATTTGTTTCGTATTTAACTACCCACGGACACTTGGCCGTCCACTGTGGCCGAGTGGGAAGAGCATGGACTTGGGAATGAAGGCAGATGTGGGTCTGGGGGTGCAGAGCCGACTGCCAGCATCCAGCACCAAACTCTCGAGCTGCAGGTTGCTTTCTAGCACTCGCTGTCTCCACGTACATATTGCTGCATTTTTTTTCTAATTTTGCCTTTCTCCTCCTCTCTGTTTGCCCTCCTTACATCTCTCAACTACCTCTTGTCTATTTCCCCTTTCCCCCCACTTTATTTTTTCCTCTGTCCCCTCTTCTCTATCCCTATCCTGCATGTTTCCCTTTATTGGACATAATATTGAGCTAAACACTATATCTTAGTATATTTTCTTTTCTTTAAATGAGATAATAATATATATGAACATCTTTTGTAAATTGTAAAGAATGACGCCAGTGTAGTATGTTAGCTATGGTAATAATATAATTCTTTCTTAAAAAGACAGTAAGAACTAAAAATTGCTTTTTATTTGTGTAGACCTTAACTTATTTTTTCTATGAACCTGTAGCTCTCAAGAAGAAAAAGTTCATCACGTTTGCTTTCACAAATATAAACAACCATTTTGATTTTTTCCATTCATATTCTAACTTAAGCATTTATTGAAAATACATAGAAAAGTTAGAAACCTACTACTTAGAAAATATTCAATACAAGAAAGTTTTGGAGCCCACTGATTCTAATTACAAGAAAGGAGATTGATTGGAAGAGGAAGACACACTTCCATTCTGCGTGTTCCTGAATACTATAGCAGTGAGGCAAGAAGTTTAACTGTTTACCTATTATAGCTTTAATTCTCTGGTTACAAGTAACTATAACCTAAAAAGTATCAGTAATGTTGCTCAAAACAATACTTAGTATTTGATATCATTTCACTTATACATGCATAGATTGAGATCTGAATGAGACAACTAAATTTTTGCTTTCTTACCTGTAAAAGTATAAAATATGCTCTAAGATCATCTTTTGTTCGTGGACTGAAAAAGAAGCATAATTGATTAGAGGTTACAGTTATAATAAAAAATGATCAATAAATGTTTCTGTGAGAACTGAATTGATAAGAGGCAAAAACTAGATGTAAACTAGTATGTATTGCTATTGAGACAGTAACACAGCCATAATATGCTGAGAATATAGGTTCCTTTGTGCCTACTTTAGGCTGGTTCTGAAGATACCTAAAAACTGAGTAGGCTAGTACATTTTATGAGGTAAATATCATGACCAACTCTGGAAACAGTTAAGAGTCTGAAAAATAACTAACAATTCTAGAATACTTATGATTTTGTTTTAATGAAGGGTAATGGAGATCTCAAAAATATTGGTGCATTGAAAGAAGAAATATGCTCGTGTTTATAGGTCTATTACTGAAGTGACAGACGTAGAAATGCCTGCAAACCAAGTCACCCTTTGACTATATCTAGTATATTTCTAATTAAAAGAATCATGTTTTGGCCCTGACTGGCATGACCTGGATGGGTGTCATCCTGCAAACTCAAAGTCTGCCAGGTGGATTCCACCTGGAATCAGGGCATGTGCCTGGGTTGCGGGTTCGGTCCCCAGTTAGGGTGCTTGTGAGAGGCAACTGGTTGATGTTTCTCTCTCACTTTGATGTTTCTCCCCCTCTCTTTTTCCCTCCCTTTTCCTCTTTCTGAAAATAAAAATTAAGAATTTTTTTGAAAATCATATTTTGAATACCTCTGAAAAATAACTAAATTTTGATTTTTCCACGTCAATTTGGATTTTCACATTTTCACACCTGAGCTAGGTTTTGTTATTCCCAAAGCTGATGAGTGTTACTTGCCCTCTCAAGAGCTATTAAATACACTCGCAAATACTCGGAAGTAACTTCTTGGATTACAGGTAGTTCACCTGTACGACAGATAACCAGACGCAATTCATGATTCTTGATTGGATCCTGGATTGAAAAATAAAACCCAGATAATAGAGAAGTTTTGAGAAAGCGGGGGAAATGGAAAGGTGAGCTACGTTTTCAAGAGTATTTATCATTAACTGAATATCCAATGTGTTTGGTGAGATACGGTGTGATGGTCACAGAGAAAAACGCTATTAGGGAACACGTGCTGAAGTGATTAGGGCGAAATGAGTTGTGACGCCTTTCATTTACTTTAAAAAATTACTCAGAGGGAGGGAAAACAAAGCAAAAATTAATGACTAGTGAATCCAGGTGAAGGGTGAATAAATTTTCATTCTCTTCAACTTTTCTGTAGTTTGAAATTTTTCAATATTAAATGTTGGGGGAAAAAATGGTTCACCTCCAAGTATCTCCTTGAATTCTCCTTAAGCAAATAAAATGACCAAGTATTGACCTACTTTTCTTTTATAGTTATAAAACAAATATGAAAACATAAATCACTGTCCAAAATATACTAGATGGCCTTTACAAAACATAACGCTACAATGTAAAGATTTACATAATCTGAAATATAAATACATGTTACATATATTAAAATTAGAAAAAAGACATATATATTTCT
>PVKM010004750.1:0-50853 GCA_004027735.1 Carollia perspicillata | reverse complement strand
GCGTCCTGAGGTCCCTATATTCCCAGACTTCAGGACCTTGCCATTGAATGATGGAGATCGGCTGCCAGGCCTACCAGCACTCCCTTCCCCCTCACTCCACTCGCTTCGGAGACATCAAGCTCAGCTTCCCCCACCCGACGCGGCCACCAAGCCTGGGCGCTGCAAACGCAGCTGGCGAAATCCCTCCTTTCACATTGGCAGGCTGGCTTCCTTTTACTTGCGCGAGGGAAAGGAAGGTGGAGGAAAGCGTCCAGGAATTAGGAAACAAGTAGAGAAACAGGTGTTGTGATGGCAAAAGGGCTCTTCCATTGGCTCTCCCCACCTACACGCCCCCAAAGCTAGGGATCCTGGAGATAGCCAGGTGCATCTGAGGGAGGTAGACAATTGCAGCAGCAAAAGTGTTCTTCCGCCGCACTGTTAGCAAACAAGTTTTATATCTAAGAGTTCTTAAGTTTCTATTTGACACTCAGGAGAACACGATAAATATCCTAAAGTGGGGGCTTGGCTCACAGGTGGGAGGACACTTAAATAGGTCCATCTAGTTTATTGAGGCAAGGTTGAAGCTGGTTGGTACAAATTATACCGGTAGAGAGCAACCACACTGAGTTCAAATCAACTATTTGCAGCCCTGCTCCTGGGCAGCAGAGGCCTCTCAGCCTCTTCTCCTTTTCACCTCTACAGTGCTCCTGGGGCAGCCCCTCCCCAGCCCACCTGGCGCACCTTCCCAAGAATACAGGACCTCAGGCCAAAGAGAGATACTGGCCCCCTTAATAACTCCTCTGACATGATTGTGGTAGACCCCCAATCATATCAAGGGAAACCCAGAACGGAGACAAAACTCGGTCATACTCACAGAGCAGATTCCGTTTGCTGCCTCTGGCCCCTCACTGCCTTCTTAATTGTAGGGCTCTGCATTATAGTCTCATAATTCATGCCTCCCTAATTAAGGCTGTCAACAACTCCATTGTAAAGCTGGAAAATGTACAGCACCTGCTCTTTGGGAACTCTGTGCCAGGTGTGTGTGTGTGGGACTTGCCAAAGGGTACATTGATCTGATGCTCAATCGCAGTGTCTCACATTTAAGCCTGATTTTCTTGTGCCAGGTAACTAGCTAGGCACAGGAAGGTGGGGAGAAGACTACAGCATACTCAGCTCTGCTTGGCTTGCAAGACCCTACCCTCCTTTAGAGGGAGGTGCTGGGGAAACAGTTTTCAGAAAGTAAAATGGAAAAACTAGAGTAGCCATTGGTTGGTATTACTGGCTGGTTGTTTGCTGCTCTGGGACACCTGAAGCAGTTACTCAGGCAGATAGCTCTTCAAAGGCACTAATCCTCTCAGCAGCTCTGCAGTGAGGCCTGGCAGGGAGAGGTAAGGGAAAAGCCACAACCCTTGACTGGACCTTCTTCTTCCTGCTGGGCAGCCCTGGCTCTCACAAGCTGACACTCTTGACGTGCTGGGAATAAATTGTCTCAAGGCCTACTTAAGGGGCTAGGCCAAAAAGCTGGGAGAAGCCTCAAAGACCGAGGAGGTGGGAGGCAGAGTATGAGACGGTGAGGGCGGGAGGCAGTCAGTTGGAAAGTGCTTCTTTCTGTGTTCTTGGTCCTGATGTGTTCCAGGGAAAGAGGCATGTGCTGGACTAGATTCACCAGGGCCTATAGGCCCTCCTGTTACCCTGGAGCCATAGAGGGGGCCTGTGTCACTGGGGAGTGGAGCTTGGCCCCATGCCCTGCAAGAAGAGGATGAAAGCTTGTGTGGGCTGAGTTGACAATATGTAATTGGATTGTAATCACCCGCCTAGCTTCTGCACCACTGGGGGCGCTGAGCCTTTCAGTGAGCAATCAGCACTGCATGGTGGGAGTGGGTACAGATTCAATAGCAAATCCCAGGTGGAGAGCCGAGGCGGGAGGATCAGCAGATGGGCAAATTTTCTGTCTCTCCCTCTCCTTCCTTGCCCAAATGATGCTGGCTGCCTATTAGCTATTTACCAGTAGATCTGAGGTGGAGCCAAATCTTTTATGAAAGTCACATGGAAGGCTAAGATGGATGGGTAAACAGTGAGGGTTTTGGGGAGACTTCTTCCCTACAATTGTGTTGAAGGATGTACTGGTGGAAAAAAAGTGCATCTGGAAGCACAGGCAGAGATGGCAAAGATGAAAGGAGAGGCATCAGAAGAGCTGGGGCTCCCTGCTCTCCAAACCTATTGGTAACCAGAGCTGCATTTAGTGTACTTGTGGGAGACTTTCAACCTCAACCTTCCCAAGGGGCTACTGTCCCAGGCAAACCAAAGGTATCTATTGACAGCATAAACTGGCCTCTGGGGCTCCCCCCGCCAGCCCTCGCAAGCAAAGGGAACACAATTCATCATTAGGAGAGAGGTACCCTTCAAGAAAAGAAAGGGAAGTGGGGCCCTGGAGGCAGAGGGCAGGGCAAAGTAGCAGGCCAGCTTCACTCAGGCTGATGCAGTGCCCAGACGTGCCAACCAGTCAGCCCGCTTAAGTTCCAAGGCCTGCAGGAAGCCTTGGACTCTCTCTTCCCGTCTGGCTGAGAGTTTGTGCAAACGTGTTCGTCGGAGCTGGGTGTCCCCACTGGCCTGGAGCCCCTCTCGCAGCAGCTGCTCTGTCACTGCAGCCTGGTCCCTCTCCAGCTGCTGTCTCTTCCGCTCCTCTGCATACATGTCTCGGGCCTTCTGCTAAAGAAAAGTAGGGATTGGGGGTGATCACTGGGTGTGGTTACAACTGGGATGGAGGAGGTAGGAGGTTGGGTACAGGGCAGGTCAAGTCAAGTGGAACAGTAGGGAGTTTGTACCAGATTTGGAAAGGTTTGGTAGCAGGAAGGTTTGGTGCTTATGTTGTAAAGGGAAGGCATTGGAAGTTCTGAGTCTATCTTGGTTTGTCTTGTGTGGAAACATCTGTCTTTCTTGAAATTCTCAGGTTTGCACTTAGAAGGGGACCAGCAAATATGAATTTGACTTCCGGTTCCTCCAACTAGCTTTATGGCTTTGGGTAAATCCTCTCCTAACCTCATTTCTTCATCTATAAAGTGGGGGTTGTGCCTACTCTGAAGAGTGGTTTTAAGGATTAGAGATAATACTGTATATGTAAAACCCTCTTTAGCATATCAGCAGACTCTCAAACAGAGACAGCAATTTTACAAGTTACTACTGTCTATTTTGTGCTGCAAGGAAGGTTCTATTTCCTGCCTGGTGTACATCCGTGGCATCATTTCCTTTGGTTTTCCAGGTCACCCAAAGGGTGCCATCCTCCCAACTCTTTAAGCCATTTTTCAGAGTTGGGTTACAGACTTGCCTGCCTTATGGGGACCAGCCTGACTCTTCCAGCAAATGACCCTTCTGTGAAAGCTGTAAGAAGCAGGTTCAGCACTCTTAAGCCACTTTACGACTTTGCCTAGTAGGCTAGGTATTAATGTCCCTAGTCCTAAGTCCACTTTTTGAGTTAGAAAATAAGCCCTTGAAGGCTCCACTGAACCCCTCCAAAGCTCCTGGAACTAGCTCTGATGCCAGGTAGGTGATCATACTCCCTGGTAGCACTTCTTATACCCTGTGTGTGTCTCTAAACAAATCATAAACTCCTACAGGGCAGAGACTGTGGCTTCTCCTCTGGCACTTGGGGTGCCCTGTACACGTGAAATACTCAATTGACTGACCATGTGATCCCAGGAGGGTAGGGAGGATGCTTGTGGGGAGAGGAAAATCCCTTTGGAGCAGAACCAAGGCCCTGCTCTTTCTTCAGTGATGCGCCCTCCTCCTGCCACTCTAACTGGCTGCAGAGCCACTGCACCAGAGCTCCTCCTGCCAAACCTACTCCATGTGTGAGAAACTGCTTTGCTGCTGACTTGGCATTCTATACCCTGATGACCCTTACCACATAATTCCCTTATATTACAGTGTTTGTGTAATCTGTCCTACTCAGTCTATAAACACCTGGATAGCTCTGTTTATCCCTGAAGGAAAACCTTCCAAGTGCATAAGCACTTGACCCTTGCAACAGAGCTGGGAAGGTATTTCCTGTAGGAGATACACATGGAGGCTGCGAATAAGAAATTGATTTGCTAAGGTCTCTCAACAATAAAGACTCACTGCATAAATGAAAATTCTGGAATATTTTCCCTCTAGGCATTCAAGGGTATTCTTCTATGATAATGAACTCATACATGGAGCTATGAAGACTTAAATGGGCTTATGAAGTTGCCTTGGTCAAGAGGAACCCCGGGTCCTATGTACAGGACCTTACTGGGGGATATGGAGATGCTCAGGATATAGTCTAAGCAACTCCCATGTTTAAAGGCTGATTTGGACACAGGTCTCTATACAGAGTACCATAATATAAGGTAGAATGTGGTAAGGGTCATCATGGAGGCAAGAAAAATAGCAATGCAGCCCAGAGGAGAGAAAAATATGGCTATGAAGGTCAAGGAGCAGTGAAACCTCTTGGACAGGAAACATTTGAGCTGGGCTTTCACCAATGGGGAGAAATTGGATAAAGGTGGAGTGTATGGAAACAGGGAGAATATCAGGTAGTGGGAATAATGGGCAAAGACACATGAAATTGATTGAAAAGCTTGATCAGGCCAGTGTGAATCCTCCTAACGCACAAGGGGTCTTGGAGTTCCTTTCCAAAGAACTCTCACCTCTCTAAGCCTAACTCTTCTTCTTCTTCTTTTTTTTTTTTTAAATAAGAGTTTATTTTAACCAAACTGATGATACATGCCAGAAGCAGGATCTCAAATGCTTCAGCCCAAGCCTAATTCTTAATTTGCAAAATGGGAATAACAGTATCCACCTCAATGGGTTCGCTATTCTTCTATCAGCACCATTTGTGGGTATGGCTACATAGGCTATATTCTGGCCAGACAGAAAGGATGGGGGCCACACAGTGCGGAAATACAGAGCTAGTTAAAGTCACTCCATGGAGCTAAGGCTTCTTCCAGAAGTGTCAGGCAAGAAGGCTACAGCCAAGGCAGAGCCTGGCCCCTATTTGCCAGGAATTGGCAACTCACTGTTAGGATAATGGAGTGAGGGGAGAATCCTAAAGGCCATATGTTCTAGCCTCCTCACTTTAGACAAGGACACTTGAGGTTGAGGCAGGAGGCAGGAAGGGACCTGGCCTAGGTCACATAGTGGGTTGAAGTTCCCTTGGTGTCTCCACTAAGGTGGCTTCTTGAGAAAGGTTAAACAAGAAAATTTACATGAAGACAATGAAGTCCTTTAGTAGACCCTCAATATAAGCTGCCACCATCACACACATACCATCATTATTGAGTGCTAATCAGATGCAGGTACTCTGCCTCCTAATGAAACCCACTTTAAGATCTGGTGATCAATGTTAATACCTTCAGAGAATAATGGCCAATCTCTCTGAGAATCCTTTCCTGAATTTCCACAGTAAAAAGATTAAAGACTTGTAACTTGAATCCCAGTTCTGTTTCTTACTAGTTGTGTCCTTAATTAAATAATTTTTTTCATTTGCACAAGTGAGGCTAATAATACCTACCTCATTGGGTTCTTGGGAACATTAAGTGAAATAGTGCATATAAAATATTCACAGTGCCTGACACATGGTAAATATACAGTCAGTGATAGCTACTATTAGTATTAACATGCTTATTAGCAAGTGTCTGGTACATATACAGTAGGTGGTCAATCAATGCTCACTTTTTCTTCCTTCCCATCCAGTGAGGCCAGCCCTGAAGCATGCTATGGTTCATCTAGAACCATACCTGATGAATGTTATGGTTCACTTGGAACTAACCTGAAGCATGCTATAGTTCATCTGGAACTGCAGGATGGCTTCACAGAGGTTCCAAAACACGTATTCTGGCCACAGAATGGGCTGGAACACCAGACAGGAGTGGGAGGTCTGGGAAAGGGGAGAAGAAAGAGAGTTGAGTTTAGTAACATGTGCTGGAAACATCCCTGGGCAGGGTTCCAAAGAAGGAGTAGGCTGAGCAGGACCCAGAAGCCCAAAGATGAGATTGTTGAGGCATCCTGAGCTGTAGCTGCTGCCACCAGGCCTGATTCACTCACTAATATGGAGAGGGGTCTTCTGAGGGAGTCAGATCACCTGTCTGTAGCAAGGCAAAACCAAAACAAGACTAGACCAACACTTCCACCAGGATTTTTCTAAGAGCCAAATTTAGGGCTATGAAATAACATCTGGATTATGTGATTGGCTCTTGGCCCTTAGAGATCATCTGGGAGACACACTATCTGATAAAAGTCAGCAATGAACAAATGGTAGCTGCCATTGTTATTTTTAAGAAGTAGAATATCCCTCAGTGGTTAAGAGCATGGGCTCTGGGGCCAGACTGCCTGGCTTCGAATTGACTCCTCCATTTACCATCTATTTGACTTGAGGCAAGTTACTTAATCTCTTTGGGTCTCAGTTTCCTCAACTATAAAACTGGGAAATAAAAATACCTAGTTTTTAAAGTACTGTGAAAATTAAATATGTTAATATACATAAAGCAGTCAGAGCACAGAGCTGGGTGGACTTTAATAATAACCATTTGTGGGCTCTCTTTGAAGCATACCCACACCCTTCTTCCTTCTCAGGTGTGCATCTTTAGTTTTCCTGCCTAAACTCTTAGGGTCCCCATGAGACCTGCAACCAGGGGAGCAATGGGCAGCGGCAGCTTGTCCTGGGCTTATCCCCTGAACTGTCTCCAAGGCCTCCTTTTCTTTGACTTTCTAGTGAGCTAACAGCAACCCTACTGTGGCTCACTTCTTTCCTATAATGTTTCTAGGGAGCCAAAGCAGAGCACTGCCTAGGCTCTTCCCTGTGGCTTCTTCTACCCTAAACCCTTCCTCTGTTTCACTGTCCCCAGCTTTAATAAATGTAGTTTCAATATAAATAATAATAATAACAACAATAATAATAATAATAATAATAATAGCCACTGATGTGAGATTCCCTTTGGAACATTCTTGACAGCCACTGCTGGATACCTTTAGGGGCGAGGGAGGAATTCAGTGCCTCAAGGAGGATAACTCTTGTTGCTGGATAGCTTGTCATGCTAAAGCAACGTCACCTTCCCTGGAACTTATACCACGGTCTCAGGTCTTTTCTCTGGAATAAGTTTGTTTCTTCCTCAAAGTGACATTCTTTCAAATGAAGGCTAGATTAGAACTGCCCATTATCTGTTTCCAAGGTTGTAATGACTTGTTCACTTTGACTTTGCAAACAAATTATACATTTGAAGATAGTAGGGATTATTTCTCAGTCATTGCAATTTTCCCAGGACAAAGGAGGAACTCAATATATTTTCCCAAGGGAAAAAAACAGCCACTGTGCTTCCCTTCTCCAGACCACTATCCTTCACTCACTTCTTTAAAGACATGAGTTCTAGACTCCTTGCCATCCAGGTTGGCCTCTTCTGTTAAGTCTTCTAGTTTACCATGTAGTAGCTTCCTAATACTCAGTGCCCAGAAATAAACTTTCCAAACATGATATGACCATCAGAGAACTGTAATATGCACATTATACTTCTTTCAGTATAGCCAAATACTGAAAGTATCTTCATTAGCTAAATCTTGTTAGTTCACTTTTAAGACTATGGTCCATTAAAATTTCTAGAACTTTATCATGTGAATTGCTTCCAAGCTGAATCTTTCCCTCCAACCTCTCCTTGAACAAAGACTTGCCCCTGTTGTGTGTACCCAGGGGCCAAGTTAACAGGTGATAGAGACTTTCTAGCAAAGACAAACTTATTTGACTACAAGCTTTTGGGGGGACCACTTACAATGGGGGAACTGAGCTGAGAGACAATGGCCACTAAGAAAGAGTTTGCATTGAGTTTATATCCCTTGTGGACTGGGCTTGCATCCAGGCAACCCTTTATTCTGAAGGACAGAGACTAGCAACTGCGAAGCAAGGTTCTCTAGCCAAGAGGGGCTGGGGTACCTGGCAGGATTCCAGAGCAGATTACACCCACAAACAAAAGTCAGAAGTCCAGTACCTTGAACAAGCGCACAGGTGAAGTTTTCATCACAGGTGGAGAGCCTTGATTTTTTTTCCTTAGGAACTTCAGAAAGCAAGAACCACATAGGTTCACATAGCCAGGGAGAGATGAGACAGGGACAGCAGATGTTACCAGGCACAGCCTGAGACATTTCTCTAGATTTTCGGTCCCTTCCCTCACAAGGTTCTCTAGTGCCAGCATAACTGGGAGTGAGGATGAGCCCCTCTGATCTGTTCTGTGGGTGCAATAGCAGTTTTCAGCCGACACAAAACAGAACAATGCTTCAAGACTACTTACTTGCCAGAGCAGGAAGTCACTGAGCCTCACTTCCCCGGAAGTCCGTATCAAGATGTCCGGATTAGGAGAGTGGTAGGTGTAGAGGCACTTATCAAGCAGAGACTCAGAGACATCACTAAGGCAAGTGGGGAACAGACAAAGATAAGCACATATCTCTTTTTAGATTATTCCTTACATACGGCTTCCCAGATTATAGATACCATCAAATATATTAGTAAATACTACCCGGTACACAGAAGGCCCTCAAAAAAATGCCTGATAAAGTAATTAATGTGTTTAATCCTCTCCACTACACAAGGTATTTCTGTCCTCATTTCTTCATCTTCTTATCACAGAAGATGATTAGTTGGCCAAAAGTCTAAATAGCCACAGGCCTAAAACCAGATAGACCCACTAGAATGCATTGTCCTTAAAACATCATTTTTTAAAATGCATATACCTTATGACCCTACAATGAAATACTATGCAACTGTTTTTAATAGAGAGAAATCTAAATGCATTGATTGGAAAGATGTCTAAATCTAATATTAAATGAGAAAAGCAAGTTTCAGAAAAATTACAGCATGGAAAATACACACTCAAATACTCAAACACGTGAATATATGTATATATAAACAGAGAACAAAGTCTAAAAAGGCGCATACCATACTATCAACAGTAATTACCTTTGGAAGGTTCGATAAGTAAGGAAGGAAAGATATCTCTCTTTATGTACCTTTGTTGTTACTTGAAGTTATTATGAAGAACATTTTTTAAAACCTTAAATTTAAGCTACATGGACCTTGAAACACTGCAAAAAATCCACATTACTTAGGATTTAAAAAACAAAACAAAACAAAACAGCAAAATGACCAGGCCTCCTGTGTTTAATTAGAGCTACTTTCCCAGACAGACACTTACAAGGAAAATGGAATAAAGGAGAATGGGGACTGGCACTATTTATCTTAAGTAAAATTTTGTGTCCCTGGAAAGAGAATATTTGCAAGCCTGGTGTCTATTGGTTCCAATAGACTGTTTCCCTTCCCTTCCAAGTACCTGAGGCAGAATTTGAAATCTCCAAGACTTGCATCTCGTGAAGGCAAAATTTGCATCTCTAGAAGATAAAATTTCTTGGTAGAAACATTGCTCTGGGAATACAGCAGAGAAATGTAGGCTGAGTGTTCAAAACAAGATTCTATACTTACTAGCTGGGTGCCTTTGGTTAAGTTACTCCATCTCTCAGTCACTTTTTTGGTGCAAACCACACAGGGAGCTTTATTTTCTGTACCACCGCATGGGAAACAATATTGACTTATGACTGGGCAATCAGAAGGGCTCTGGCTCAGATTTCCCTGATAATCTGACAGTCTGTCTTGGCAGCATGGTCTTAATTCTCTAATTAAGAAATGTGAGACTGTCCTGGCTGGTGTGGCTCAGTGGATTGGCTGTTGGCCTACAAACTGAAGGGTTGTTGGTTCAATTCCCAGTCAGGGCACACGCCTGGGTTATGGCCAGGTCCGCAGTTGGGGTGTGCAAAAGACAACCGATTGATATATCTCTCACATACCGATGTTTCTCTCCCTCTTCCCCCCCTTCCCCTCTTTCTAAAAATAAATAAATAAAATCTTTTAAAAAAAGAAATGTGAAACTGCAAAATCAACATAATTTCTCAGCTCTCTTGTCTTTGAAATGGGCACATTTATCCTATCTACTTATAGGTTATTGTGAGGGTCAAATTGAATAAGTTACAGATTTGAGTAACCTTGGGAACTATAAAGTGCTATATAAAGGAAGAATAAACATTATTTCCAGTCCCACCACTTTGCTGTGTGACTCTGGATCCTGTGTGACTGCTGTGTGAATCCTTATCGAAACAATAGTAACTCTAAATAGGGGAAAGATAAAACTGATGAAATGAAAACAGGCCATCTGTGCTTTGGACAACAAAAATCCACCACTAAATGGCCTGAGCTGTCTGCATAAATACTTTTAAGAAATAATTTCTATTAAATAAAAGTAAAATACCAGTTTCACCTATAACATTAGGATAGTTTACTTAAAAAAATCTTGGCAAGAATAAGGTGAAATGAACATATCCGGACCCAGATCTTGAGGAAACAATCCAAAAGGTAGGTAAGAATTAAGTCCATAGATTTAATTTTAGCATTATTTATAATAATGAAAAGTTGGAAACAACCTGCACAACCAACAAATAGCTGAATGCCTAAGTAAATTAAAGCAAGATATATTCTGTAGCTATTAAAAATAATATCAACAAATTAAAAACATAGGACATGGAGCCCTGACCAGTGTGGCTCAGCTGATTGGGTGTCATCCCATAAAGCAAAAGGTCACTGGTTCAATTCCCAGTCAGGGCACATGCCTGGTTTGTGGGTTTGGCCTGTGGTTGGGGTGAGAGGCAACCTCGAGATGTTTCTCTCACATTGATGTTTCTCTTCCTCTCTTTCTCCCTCCCTTCTCTCTAAAAATAAATAAAATCTTTTAAAAAATACACAAGACATGGAAAAGTGTTCATATTACAACATTAGGTTGACAAGCATGATTCAGGTTATAAACTGTTCACAATGTGATTTCTTCTGTTATATTTGTCATAATTGGACTTGTGTGTAAAAAGATGACTCTGGCTGAACTCCCAATTACGGTTATCACTGACTTTGTCAAGAGTATTTCTGTTTGGGATAATGAAATTGTGCTGGAAATAGTTGTGATGGTTATACAACATTGAATATACTTTATGCCACTTAATTGTACACTTAAAAATTGTTAAACTATGCCCTGGCTGGGCAACTTAGCTGGTTAGAGTGTCATCCCCATGCATCAAGGTTGCGGGTTTTATCCCTGGTCGGGGCACATACAAGAATCAACCAATGAATGCATAAATAAGTGAAATAACAAACTGAGGTTTCCCCCTCTCTCTCTTTCTTCCTTCTCTCTAAAAGTCAATTTAAAAAATTTAAAAACCATTGTTAAAATAGTAAAATGTATGTTATAGATATAATCACAATTAAAAAATTATTTTATTTATTTATTTTTGGAGAGAGAAAAAGGGAGAGAGAAAGAGAAGGAGAGAAACATCAATGTGTGGTTGCCTTTTGGTGCCTGCACTGGGTACCTGGCCCGCAACCCAGGCACGTGTCCTGACTGGGAATCAAACCATCTCGGCCCTTTAGTTCACAAGAACATGCTCAATCCACTGAGCTAATAATAGCCAGGTGTTATCACAATTTTTAAAAGTAGAACATCATCTGGAAGAATAGGAGTACATGTAATCATCAAGATAATGGCTATTCCCTAATAAATTATGTGTTTCAGGAAATGCCCCAAGTAAAATAAAATCAGTTTAAAACCTATAATGGAAATATGGCAATAGCTCTGGAGGGGAGGCCTGGTAGCCATGAATATTAACAAGATAGTGAATGGTCTAGCATCGGGAAAAAGGAAGAGTAGGAATGTGTGTGTTCCCAGTATTATTTCGGAAAGGTAGACCCTTTCTGGAAGGTACAAAGATACATGGAAATGTGCCCTGTGATAACAACGTAGTACATTTCTCTAGCATTTAATTTATAAAGAAGATGGTGAAAAACAGGCTTTGGAGGTAAACAGACCTCAGGTGGAGTCCACGCTGTTCCATGTTGTTATTAGCATACATTGTTACTTTGGGTAGGCCAAATAACCTTATTAAAACATTAGTTAACTGATCTTATAAAATGGAGCAAATAATAGTCATCACCTTATATGAAAATTAATGAGAACATTTGTGATAAACACTTAGTCTAGTGCCTGCCTCATACGATCTGATAAATACTAATAGCTTTTAATTTTATACTGTTCCTGTTCATTTCAACCACCCCATATGGCACTCAGTATACCATTGTGAGTAAGAGAGCAAGGTTCTGGAGCCAGGTTGAAATCCTGGCCCCAAGCTTTGCCAACTATGTGAACTTGAATAGGTTACTTGACTTCCCTGTATCTCAATATTCTCATCTTTAAAATTGGGATAAAAGCAGTCTAATTCATAGCCTCTGAGGAGTGACTGAAATAACATATGTGGAGTACTCAGCAGATGTCTGGCAAAGAGTAAATGCTCAGTAAATGTTAGTAATTATTAGTATTATTAATGCTTATTTTAAGAGGAAGACAGAGGTCTACAGGGGGGTCAAGTGTCCTGCTCAAGATAACTCAGTGAAAAAGGGTTTATTAATTATCCTGTATATCAATACTAAACCTAATCCCTTTCCTGTAATTCCAGACTCAAAAAAAATATATCTGGAAGAAAGGAAAACGAGGATTTGGATGGTGGTTAATGAGAGAATACAAAAATTACAGCTATTGGAAGGGTAGAGCCTAATTGTAATCAAATCATTGACTGTTATAAATGCAGATTTGTCTAAATTTGAATAATGTGAAGAACCCAGCCTCAGGTCCTGATTAACCCAGTCTGAGCAGAAAGCCAAGCTTCCGGAGCTTGTGGGTGGAGATATCAGCCTCCTTATGCTGGTGACCCAGCCCAGCCCAGCCCAGCCCTGTCTGCATGACTAACCCCACAGAGCCAAGTTACTAAACTATGCAGGGTAGAGAAAATGGATCCGGGAAAACGGGCTGGACAAGGCACAGAAAGATAAAGGTCTGTGCTCTCCTCTCAGGGAGCTCACCCACGCCTTACCCTTCCCCCCACCCCCACCCCAGGTGCATTACCTTTGCCCTTCACTCTCCTAAGCTCCAAGGGCCCTTCTTTTGCCTCTGTACCTTGTTTCCTGAGCCTATGCAGCCCAGCTGGCTCACTTCCACTACATTCTAAATAAACTTTATAATTTTTTTTAAAAAGTCAGTGGTTACTGGGATAAGGTATGAGCGTAAAGTATGCTGAACTAGGAGTCAAGATCAGAGTTCTAGTCCTAGGCATGAATGCACATTACATCTGCTTGCTAAATAGCTTTCCTTCTAGCATAAACATCTGTCCCTTACTATTTTTTATATATATCCCTTATTATTTTTTTAATTTTTTAAAAGATTTTATTTATTTATCTTTAGAGGGGAAGGGAAGGAGAGAGAGAGAGAAACATCAATGTATGGTTGCCTCTCATGGGTCCCCTGCTGGGAACTGGCCTGCAACCCAGGCATGTGCCCTGACTGGGAATTGAACCGCGATCCTTTAGTTCGCAGGCCCGTGCTCAATCCACTGAGCTACACCAGCCAGGGCTCCCTTATTATTTTTAATATACAGTTGATGGATTCCACATATAAGTAGACTTGCACAGTTCTAGCCCATGTTGTGCAAGGGTCAACTGTATTTTCAATCCATGGTTAGGAATCCAAGGCAGCAGAGTGCCTTTTGTAGTTATGTATGGATTTTCAACTATGTGGGTGGTAGCTGCCCCTAACCCCCACATTGTTCAAGGATCAGCTGTATTATTTCATTCATACGAAAATACTATATGAAACATTAATTATAAAGCACAATATTGTAATGAACAGCCTTGGCTGGTGTAGCTCAGTGGATTGAGCGCAGGCCTGCAAACCAAAGGATCGCGGTTCGATTCCCAGTCAGGGCACATGCCTGGGTTGCAGGCCAGTTCCCGGTGGGGGATGCACAAGAGGCAACCATACATTGATATTTCTCTCCTTCTCTCCTTCCCTTCCCCTCTAAAGATGAATAAATAAAACCTTTAAATATATATATATATATATATATATATATATATACATAGTAATGAACAATTATGAAATTACCTCCAAGCCAAGAATTAGAAAAGTTACCAATAACTTGTTTCTACTTACACAGTCTTCATCTGCTTACATTATTTCATCTTCCTGCCTGGTCCCCACCCTGCCAACTAACTCAGTATCTCGATTTTTTCCCCAATAGCTAATTTTCAATCCACATCCTAATTTACCTCCTTACAGCATTTGACAGTGCTGTTCCCACCAGTGCCCAGGCCCCTCTTGACCCACAACAGCAAATTTCCTGTTTTCTTGGCTTCTGTAATACTGATTGCCTTATTTTCCTCATACCTTTCTGGTTGTTCATTCTTTTTTTCCTTAACGCTCATTCTCTTCTAACCAATCAGTGAAACTTTAGCGTTTCTCAAGCCCTGGCTTGTGTGGCTCATTGGATTGAGTGCAGGCCTGTGAACCAAAAGGTCATTGGTTCAATTTCCAGTCAGGACACAGGCCTGGGTTGAGGGCCAGTGCAATAGGCAACCAACTGATGTTTCTATTGCACATTGATGTTTCTCTCCTTCTCTTTCTCCTTCCCTTTCCCGCCCTCTGAAAATAAATAAAACCTTTAAAAAAAGTTTCTTGCCCTGGCTGGTGTAGCTCAGTGGATTGAGCGTGGGCCTGTGAACCAAAGGATTGCAGTTTGATTCCCAGTCAGGGCACATAACTGGGTTGCAGGCCAGTTCCCAGCAGGGGACCCATGAGAGGCAACCATACATTGATATTTCTCTCCCTCTCTCCTTCCCTTCCCCTCTAAAGATAAATAGTAAAATCTTAAAAAAAAAGTTTCTCAAAACCCCATCCTAGGCCCTCTCTTCATCTCTCTGCAGACTCTCCTTGGCTTCCTCATGCCCTCTCTTTGCTTCAGTACCACCTACACAGATGCTCTCCTCTCAACTGTCGACCTGACATCTACGTTCAATGTCCATAGCATATCCCACATCAAACCCCTGGCCTTCCTCAAACTGGATCCTTTCTAAACGATCCACAGTGAAGGGCACCATCATTCACTGTTTTGTAAGTCAAAACCCCTTAACACATCCTTTTTCCTTGTAGCTCTTGATGTAGTCTATTTGATCTATTCCACCACCACAATCCAAGCTCCCTTCTAGGTATTTTGTACTTGAATGATCATAAGAGCCTTCCAATAGTCTTTCTGCAACCAGCAAGCCACTCACACTACTGCCTCTTTCCCCAGTTACTGCTTATTCTTCCTTCTTGGATCACTTATCATTTCCTTGGGGGGGTCCTCCCTGCCAGATCTATTTCTTTTATTATAAATTCTTATACCACGCATCTATACCTTTATAGAATTTACCACCATTATAATATTATGATAACTTGTATAATCGTGATTAATACCTGTTTCCCTTATCAGAATTCCACAAGGGCAGAAAATATATATTTTTATTTTTACCACTCTATCCTCTGGGTATGGCAATGTGCCTGGCCTTTAGCTGGCACTTAAAAGATACTTGTTGAATGAATAAATAATTGATTGAATGAATAAACTATGTGACACAGAAAGATCACCTAGCTATTGGAAAAGAGAGGGATTCATAAAACAGCCTTAAAAATTGTCTCCTTTCCTTCTTATCTAATTCCGTTCTCACCAAGCAACTTCTTGATTTTTAATTTCATTTCCCAGGTAAATAAAATTATACCTGAGAAGGGAATCACAAAAATTCCTGGCTCCTAAGATGCTATATAACAGAGGTAAAGGAATCAGACAGCTTTACATATGAGTTCCAGCTCTGGCACTTACTAGCAGAATGACCTTGAGAAAGTAACTTCAATGTTGAGCTCAATGTTCTCATCTATGAAATGGAGAAAAGACTCTCACACATAAGATTAATGACTTAATAAAATACAAAACATAACAGATTGCCTGGGTTATTTTTTACTACTATTTCTTTATTATTGCTCTCATTAGTTTACCAGTATTATTACCAAAGGTTACAATAATAATAATACAACAGGAACTAAGTAGACAGAAGGTTTCTAAACTCTCTCTCAGCTCCAATAATTAGGATTCCATTATGTTGCTAATGATGAACAATTTTCATTTTGAAAAATAACTGAATCTTACATAAAACTGTGACATAGGAGACCTAAAGGACAATACCTCAAACAAACTGCATTCCTGAAAAACATTCTTCTTTTTTTTAAAGATTTTATTTTTTAGAGAGAAAGAAAGGGAGGGAGAAAGAGAGGGAGAGAAACATTGATTGGTTGCCTCTCACATGCACCAAACCAGGGACCTGGCCTACAACCCAGGCACGTGCCCTGACCAGGAATCAAAATGGTGACCTTTTGGTTTGCGGTAGGATGCCCAAGCCACAGAGTCACACCAGTCAGGGCCTGAAAAACATTCTTGGGCAAGAAGGGTATCATTTTTTATTGAAAACTACGGAGTTGCTACCTCTTACATCATTTTTCTGGGGCTTCTTTATGTGCAGTGAACACAGAGTAATTCTAAAGAAGGTTATAATAAGCCAATCCTAGCTCTTAAGTGTGGGGGACTCGCCCCTGCAAATTTTCCACGTGCATGTCTGATTTGACTTCTGACCCAAGAACATGGCTTAGGAGAGATTTCGCGGTTTGGTGCACGTCTGTTTTCCCTATCAGTTACCATGCTAAACAACCAGAGATACCTGGGATCCAGCAGGCCCTGCTCCACGCCCCAGGCCATCTCTCTCACAGCATTGCTGATCTCGTGACGGGACGTATATGCAAAACAGACGTTCAGGAAACACCTGAGAAGGAAGAACAGAATAATTTACCAAAGAAGGACAGGGACTAAGGATTGGAACCACTGATTCCAGAGCACCCCTTCCCTGGAAGAAAACACTCAACAAATGTTAACCACAGACACCCTGAAAAGTCAGAGTTTGAGTTTTTTGCACTTTCCAAGTTTTCTTGGAATAACCATGTTACTAGTTTTGTAATAAGACAAGAACTAAATGACCCTTAATACCCTTCCAACCCTCTCCCCTTCTACTACCAACTTTCAGAGGAAAGGAATCCATTGTGATTTTAGCACAAACAAAAGAGAACAGAAAGGAAATGTGATGCAAAATGAATCCACTGCCAAACATACATAGTATTCCAAAGCCACACAAAATGAAGTTTGGATTATTGAACTGTTCCCCTCTGCACCTGCACCGCATCCCAAGTTCATTCAACTCGTGGTTAAAGGAACGGGACAGAAAAAGAGTTTCTCAAAGGAACTGTCTTCAGAGGCAGGGGTAAGGCCTGTTGCATTCCCACCCCATCCCTTGATGGGGGGTGGTGAGATACATGAAATGAAGAAGGAAGATGAGAAACTGTACATGTTGGGTACATACACATATAGCATGGTACTGCAGAACCATCTCTGGTCTGCCCTGAAGATGGAGGAGGAGGTCTCTAAGTATCCCAAACCATACCCTCGTTGCCTCTGTACCAAATACAGACCAAGACTGTCTCCCTAAAGCTAGCAGGGAATCAAAGACTGATATAGGTCCCCAAGGGGAAATCTGAAAACTTACTGGTTGTAGTTCTTGGTGGCCTGCACAGCTTGTGCAATCAGCTCCTGGAGATCCAAGGGCAACAAATGCAGATCACCCAGGACCCGGATACATACCCCATGCTTCTGCAGTTTCTCCCTGATTGGGGAAAAGGAGGCAGGGTTGGGACACAGCACCTGCTGAGCTGGAGAGAGCAGGGTGCTTAGATGATACTGTTACCAGTGTTTGCATTCCTGTGTCAGGCACTGTTGTACCTGTATTATTTCACTGCATCCCTCAACAATTCTGAAAGGAGTTCACCACATTCCCCATTCTACAATGGGAAACTGAGGGTCAGATAGGCTAGTCAGGCCGGGACTGTCCAAGATCAAGCAGACATTAAGTGCTATTACGTACAAACAGACATTCAGTCAAGACTGAAACCCAAGTTTGAGTTCAAAATCCAAACTCATTACTACACACGACACCACCTCATGTGCTCTTGTCAGCAAGTTGCATTTTACATATTCTGTGCTGCATTTTTCCCATTGGCAGGCTGTGAATAAGAATACCTAGATTCAGGTCCTAATGCCACCACTTACTAGCTGACCTTGCATAACCACAGCCCCCCTGAGCCCAAGTTTTCCTCACACTGTAGACTAGGGTAACCACCCCTGCCATACTCGCTGCATTAGCTTGTACTGAATGAGAAAAAGTATGCAAATGTGCTTATTCTCAGGCATCAGGTGCATGACTTGAGTGAGGTCTATAAAGTAGAAATGGCTTCAAAAGTCCTAGTGAGGAGCCTGGAGCCTTGGGTTCCCAATCTAGCTCTGCCACTAGCTTGCTGCGTGACCATGGCTGAGCTAGGGTTTAGCTTCCCAACTGATGAAAGTGAACTAGGCCAGTGGTTTTCCAACCTTCTTTTAGACTAAGTACCCTTTCTTTAAATCATTATAAACAGAAGCCCAACATATAAAATGGATGAATGCAAACCAGCACCCTATACCCCATTTCCCCTGGGTTCTTTGCATCCCCACTCCTAGAACTCTGGGGTTCTACAGCACATTGTTGGAAAATCACCACCAGAGTTTCTTCTTGCTCTGTCTAGGACTTCATAACCTAAGGGTGTCTTTTTTTACTACTGACTGATTAGAGCAATCCCAGTAGCACCTCTACTGCCAAGCATTTTGATCTGTCAGGAACTGTTAGACGCCCTCCTGTCTCTCAGAGTGCAGACCAGCAGGTAACAGCTCGGAGGTGGAGTCAGAAAGATCCTGTCTATCTTGGCTCTGCCTGTCTGGTACAATAGCTGTGTGTCTCCAGATACACAACTAAACTTTTCCAGTTTTTTGTTTGTTTGTTTTACTTTTCTCCTCTCTGCAATTGGGATGATAATATCTTTCTCACAGGATAATGTGAATATTAAATGAGCATATATGTTAGGTTCAGAGCCTGGCACAAACTACTTAAGTACTTTAAAAATGTAAGATTAGTGTGGAGTACACTAGAATTTACACACATGGAATACGCCCCCTTGTCTCCATCCCCAGACCCTTGAGTGTGAACTCTGAGCCACAGGGACTCTACTGACCCAAGCACTGGGAGTGCTGTCTGTGGCCCAGAGCCTCACCATCCTAAAATGGACAGAGAGAAGCCTGGCTACCCTCTCACCACACTGACCCACACAGGCACAGAAAAGACACAAGTGTTCTTGGCCTAGTTCCACTGGAGCTCTAGGTTTTCTGTTCTCTCATCGTCCTGGTCCTGGTGTGGGGAGGAGCTGGGCAGAGAATTATTGTAATGAAGACTTTTGGGCAGTCTGGCTGGAGAGGGTTCCATACTTGAAGGCAAACAAATTCCATCATTTCTTCTGTGTCCCCTTCTGGCTCTACTCCCTAAGTTAAGCTCAAACTTAATGACAGCTAACAGTGGTACTGACTTTTCTCCATAAAGCCTCTTGTGTATCATCCCATCTCTTCGAGAAGAACATGCAAGAGAATACAGTAACTTTTTAGGGATGACTGCACAGCAGAAAATGACTTTTTCAATGTTTCTCTCACTCTGCTCTCCTGGCCACAGTTTACTGGTCCTGGTGTGTAAATCTGATCTAAAGTGGCTAATGCAAAGATTTAGTTCATTCTGGGCTGTTCTCATGAGGCAGGGAAAGCAGGCCTGCAGAGAGAAGGAAGTACAACAAGAGGCTCTACCTGATGGATCTCAATCCTGGTTTCAGTTTTGCCTGAGGTTTTTGTACTTATTCTTGACATCTGTGAAATACCTCTATATTCTCAAATAAATGCCTCCTTTGGAAACAACAACAACAACAGCAACAACAACAAAGCTAGCCTGTCATATTTGCCACTGTAGAGATCTGACTAACATTAAAAGGGTACAAAATTCCTTAAACAAGCCTCAGGTAAGAGAGTTGAGGATTAGGGTAAGGCTGAATGTGCTGAAAGAACACACTCTCCCCTCTCACAGCATCTTACTGTTCTTCCAGCAAGCGGCTGAATTTCTGCCGGGCCAAATCCATTAGCCCATCTACTTCACTCTTAGAGCGTTTGAAGTTCTCAATGCTGAACGCGTACACCGTCACCTCTCGGATGCCCAGGTTCAAACACCAGTGCAGAGTCTGAGAAGGGAAAAAACGAGGAGCTTGGGTACAAGGAAGAGTGGGAAGGGAAGTAAGAGGTGTCTCGGCCCTGACTCAATGCTGGTAAAGCTAGGATAACACCAGTGCTTCTGTCAGAATAATGAACCAAATACGTACAGAAGCACCACTTGAGAAACTGAAAAATAAGAACTTAAAGAGTAGTACTATGCTGATGCCACTGTGATCTACCAGAAGGAACTCTTCCCTGGGACAGTACAAAACCAGGTTCTGGTCCTTGGCTCCATCACGTACTTGTTATGTGACCAAAGGCAAATCATTGAACCTCTCTAGGCCTAAGTCTCTTTATCGATAAAAGAGATCACAATCCATCCCTCACGAAGTGGCTAGAGAACAATATCTAAACACAAGGCATTATCACTCACAGCATAACTTTATTATTTTGGTAGACTGAGAGGCTGATGGGTTATAAGAATAAAATCAATAATTAAACAGCTGTGTAGTATTTGAGCCTGCAGAGGGTTTTCACACACGCTATTTCAACAGATTCTTCAGACGACTTCTTGAAACTGGCATTATTGTTCCATACCTACTTTATAATAAAAGTGAGGCTAAGAGAGTTGAAGAAGTGTGTCAAAAGTCTACAATGAATCCATCCTATGAAGTTTCAGAATGACAAAAATGAATCTACAGCAATAGCCCTTCAGCTTCGTTCCTTCAGTTGTTTGAATGTCTTCTGCTCCTTACCTTTAACCCCCAGGGCTCCTGTCTTAACACTAACCCCTTCACAGACACACATACAAACCAATTCATTGCCACTTTAGGAAAACTACCAGCAAGAGCCTCCACTTGAATAGGCTCACGGCTAAGGACCTTAAAGGGTACTGGCTGGCACACATGAGTTGGAACCTACCACTGACTTCAGTCAAAACAGATGCCAATAACATAGCTTTGATTTTTAAAAAAATATATTTTGCTTATTTATTTATTTCTAGAGAGGGGGGGAAAGGAGAGACAGAAACATCAGTCGGTTGCTTCTCGCATGCCCCCAACCAGGGACCTGGCCCACAACCCACGCATGTGCCCCAAATGGGGATCAAACCGGTGATCCTTTGGGTCGCAGGCTGGTGCTCAATCCACTAAGCCACAGCAGCCAGGGACACAGCTTCAATTTTTTGAGCACTTTCTTTACCCCAGGTCCTGTGCCACATGCTTTTCATTGGGCCATCTTGTTTAATTCTCACATAATCTCCTGAGATACAGATTATTGCTATCCCTCTTTTACAGATGAAGAAACCAGGGTAAGACAAGGGGAAGCTAAGTGACTGACTGCAGGTCACAGATCCAGGAAGTGGCATGGCAAGGGTTTCAATGAGTTCTGAGTGACTCCAGAGCTTAAGTTCCTAAGTACCAGGCAAAACTGCCTCTTAATTAGTCACAAAAGAGGAGCTGGAGTCAGCAAATCTAAAGACCTCCACGTAGGACTAAATAGAACCCTACAACCACTTGCTCAAGGTAAAAAATATCACTGCTCTAGCATCAGGCCATGCTCTCATGACAGAAACCTACAGGCCACAGTTCTACTCTTCTTAAAGTTAGAGTCAGCCCTGGCCGGGCAGCCCAGTTGATTTGAGTGTCATCCTGGACACCAAGGTTGTGGGTTCAATCTCCAGTCAGGACACATGCAAGGATCAACCAACAAATGCATTAAGTGGAACAACAAATCGATGTTTGTCTCTCTCCAAAATAAAGAAAATAAAGAACATTCTAAAATAATAAATAAATAAATAGTTAGTTTTACAAAGATTGCCCCAGGTATTCCATTCTTGCTGTTAGACTTAATGTTTTCCAGTCTACAATATATATGAAAAACCATAAAATGTTGGGCTGCTCCGTCTGTGGAGGAACCCACTCTTTATCTCACTGCTTCCTTAATAGACTCTTTCACTTTAAACTCTAAAACAAAAAAAGCAAAAAAACCTCATAAAATATTCATGATCTTTGCTTAGAGTGATGTCTCAGTCTGCCTGGCACTCTTTGCAGTTTAAGCACTGAAAGATTTGTGTCCTGACAAACCCTCAGACTCAAGCAAACCAGTAAGGGTAGCCACCTTGCCTTTGCTCCAGAAATGTCACTTCTTAGAATTTATAATGTCTAATAAGAGTGTAGCAGCTAAACAAATTATGTCCAATCTTTATGATGATAAAATGTTCTACAGTCATGAAAACATATAGTCAGATAGGCTATATATCAATCTAGAAAAACACTTGACAAAATGTCAAGTAAAAACAAGGTTACTGAAGTTACAGGTGTAATTTTATAAATGTTAAGTCATGTTAGAACATGTTACAAGGTTGGGATGGGGCATGGAAAAAATTTAATGGTTGAATGATTAAAGGTGGTAAGAGGAGGCAATTTTGTTCTCATTTCTAATATTTTGTAATGAATCACTAGATGATTTCATTTTTGTTAATGTTGACATAAGACCTAAAGCTAGCAAGCAAGCAGCTAAAATAAACAGCAATAGCCCTGGCCAGGTGACTCAGTTGGTTGGAGCATTGTCCCGTACACCAAAAGTCTGCAAGTTCGATTCTCAGTCAAGGGGCACATACGTAGGTTGCAGGTTCAGTCCCCGGTTGGGGTGCATACAGGAGGCAACCGGTCAATGTTTCTCTCTTACATTGATATTTCTCTTTCTCCTTTCCTCACTTTTTAAAAAATCTATAAACATATCCTTGGATGAGGATTAATTTAAAAAAACAGCTATAAAAAACTCTCAAACCACAACAAACTCAGGTTTTCTAACTACAATCCAATTTTCCACAGACAGTTCACCTTGGGTTCTGCCACCCACACCCACCTCAGCCAGTTTGTTGAAGCCCTGTGAGTGGCCCTCCTGCCGCTCCACCTGGCACTTCTTAGCATAGCGACGGTTCCCATCCATTATAAATGCAATGTGTTTGGGTATTGGGCCTGCCTGTGAAGTAAGAAGACAAATGATGAACACATCACATACTCTCCAAAGATAAAGGGAGACATTACACCTGAAGCTGATAGGCTTCAGCTAGATGATAAAAGCCCCAAGGAAGGGAATTGGGTATTTTGTGCTTTTAGCTTTATAACTGAGTATTAAGTAACTTTATTTATATGCTTATTAAGCACTTATTCATGTCAAGCACTATTCTAGGTTTTTTATACCTCACCTTAGTATCATACAAATCTATAAAGTATATAGTATTATCTTTATTTTATAGGTGAAAAAACTGAGGCTGCGAGGAAAAGTGACTTGCACAAGTCGCACAGCTGAGAGGCAAAGTGGGGATCTGAACTAAGGTCTGTGTGTGATCAGAGACCATTTTTAACCATGTCATTACCCAGCACTTTGGTTTCATTAGTGTCCAACTGGAAGGCCCAGGAAGGAAACTGATGGTGTGAGGGATGGAGAGAGCATGTTCCACATACCAGAGGCAACCACTCCTCAGCTCTATCTGACTGCTGACACACAGAAGTGGGGCTACTCTTGCTGGATCTTGTTATTTTACAAGAGATGCCATATATCAGGATTTTTATAAAAATGTAAATGCCAGAAGCCATCCAAAGCAAACAAAAAACATTTTTGGGGGCCGAACAAAACTTGTCATCTGGCTTAAAGCAGCCTTTTGTAGTCAACCACAGCAAAACTTCACTCCATGGCCTACTTTCCTCACTGGAGGGGCTCTTCACAGACTGCTTTTGTGAAGGGCCTCCACCCCTGTCCATCATTTTCTATTTTTGTTTCCATGGGCTGCCTTTAAAAAAATTCCAAAGAAGTCATGTAGCTTGTTCTTTGTAACACATGACTGCAGCAGTTGCCTGAGGAGATATTTCCATATCTTGGCCTGCATGAGTAACCTTGGCATTTGTATGTTAGTGTGTGAGAGGGTATAAGGCTTATTGACTCATAAAGGCACTGCTACCCACCACTTGACAGTCTGTGGCTGAAAAACAAACCCAAGCTGACTGGCTTCAATCTCAAACCTATCACATGCAGAGGATATAACACTGTCGTGAATCTTAGAGAAAAAGCTGAGGGAAGATTTGGGAAAGCAAGGGAGAGTACAGAAAATAGAGTGACTGTAGTCTTCAAATGGCTAAAAGACAACCCCAGTAATCGTAATTAAGAACTGCTGGAGGAGTTCTTAATTCCCCCATTGCTTTCCCGTCCCCCTCATCTTCCCCCCAGGCGTGTTACCTTTATTCTTCTCTCTCCAAAGTTCCAAGGGCCCCTGCTTTCGCCTTTTAACTTGTTTACTGAGCCCATTTCTTCTACTGCTCACTTCTTCTACCTCCATGACTTTCTAAATAAGCTTTCTCATATAGTTTGGGAAAGAAAAAAATACAACTCCTAGACACTAAGCTAAATGCTTTCTATGTATGTTTCTTTCAATCCTCAAAAAAATATGCAAAGTCACATGGTTAATAAATGAGAGAACAATGACTTCTGTTCGTGTTTGTCTGTCCCCAAAGCCCAAACTCAGCCATTGTGCTCTACCACAATGAAGAAAGATTAATTAATTTATTTTATTCCAGAGGACAGCACTAGGAATAATACTTCAACATTTCAGGGGAATAAGTTTCAGTTCTCCATAAGGAAGACCATCTATGCTGCTCAATGATATTGGGAGGTCCTGGCTTCCTGAAAATGTGAGAATTGGGACAATAATCTTGCAGGAATATAAGACATAGAAGTTACCTTGCACTGCTCAATTTCACTCACCATGGTGGATTACACAATTTGAATAACAGGTTTTGATACAAGATTATGCAACTGACCACCAGGTCAACTGGTGCTGTGAACTCACCTTTATGATGTTGGCACAGAACCGCTCCCACAGTGACAACTGTCCCTCCTTGATCCATGACATAGTTCTTGCCCAAGTGGAAGATAAGCTGAGCAATCTTGGATAAACAAAAAAGAGAATCAGAAGTCACCAGGGCTTGCAAACAGCTATGGCTGACTTGTAAGGGATTCACCTGGGCTGTGCAGAGCAACCAGCATTAGACATAAAAGACACTAGTCTAAACCTCCAATTTCCCACCACCCAGAGTTTATATACAAGCCGATGGGACCTTTGGGGCTGAGGCCTTTCCCTGGCTCTCCTGGCTCGGTGGACCTTGCTCTTATACCCTTTTCCTCCGTATCTGCACCGGCTTTTTCTGAACCTCTAAGTCTGCTTCCAGCCACCTTATAGTGCCTACACCCCGATCCTTCCTTCTCCATCTTCCCCCAGGCCGTTTTCCACTCTCTGAGACCCCAGTTACTAGCTCCTTCAGTTGTCACCTCCGTTACTTCCCACCTCAGTGGTCTCCCAATTATTTATCTCCTCACTTGTCTGTCCCATTGTCCCCACTGTCATTCCCATGGTTGCCTCCCCGTCCATTCACCTCTTTTTTCTCGTTGACCGATTGAACAGAAATGCTGCTCGCCTCTGGCCGGCTCCTTGCAACTGCTGCTTGGGACGGACACTTTCTCACGACGTGGCGCTGGGAGATTGCGTCATTTTTGGGCGCTGGGACACGCCCCTTCCCGGGCCCTTAATGGGCGTGGCCCTGACCCACGCCTGCAAGCTCGGAAGTGGCTCCAGAGGGTGACTGGAGGTGATTCGTGCTCCCGGGATCAGGGAGGGAAGTGTGCTCACGTGACCGAGGGGGTGGGCTCCGGGCTGGAAGGCAAGTTGTGGGGAAGGCGGGGGTCTAGGCCTCCTCGGGGAGCGGAGAGGTCATTAAACCCGCAGATTGGAAAGCCGCAAGCGGGTTACACTGCAGGGCAAGAATTCGGGAATAACGTCTAAAATGGAAGGGCTTTTCAGCTGCTGGTGGCATTTTAGGTTTTCTGCGAATGGCCTAAGGCAGCGTCCTGCTCTCTGGAAGGCTTTGGAAGGCCGCAGAACTGGGCTTTAGAGCCCTTGTACAGGTCTTAGTGCATTTAGTCGTCTGGTAAGTTCCTAGCCCTAGTAAACCGCACAAACGCACTTGATACCAATCCATTTGTGCTGATGTAAGGCAGTGAGCTTTCAGGACTTGCAGGTTTTCAGGACCTACCCAAAGGAAAATCTTTGAAGCTAGAAAGAGTTCTACTCCAAGAATGACTTCTAATATTAAATAACAGACAGGCAGGACATCAACTTACCCTGATAGAAAAATCAAGGGCATTAACTCAGTACCAAACCTTGTCAGAAAACTGTTACAGGAATTTGAAGCACTGACAAAGAAATTTCAGTTTCAGCCCTGGTTGGTGTGGTTTAGTGGATTGTGTGCCAGCCTGTGAACCAGAGGCACTGGTTGGATTGACTAGGGCACATGGCTGGGCAGTGGGCCAGGTCCCTAGTAGGGGGCGCAGAAAAGGTAACAGCACGTTGATATTTCTCTCCCTCTCTAAAAATAAATAAATAAAATCTTTAATGGAGGCAAGAAGAATGATACTCAAAAAACTTTAAAAAAAAAAAGAAATTTGGAGTTCAATTTTCTCAAAATTTAATAAACAGCAGCCCTGGCTGGTGTAGCTCAGTGGATTGAGCACGGGCTGCAAATCAGAGTCGCCAGTTGGATTCCCAGTCAGGGCACATGCCTGGGTTGCAGGCCAGGTCCCCAGTGGGGGCCACACATTGATGTTTCTCTTTCTGGTGGTGAATAACCCACTCATGAATAGTCTTTTCCATCCTTCCTGCTTTACATCTGGGAAGCAAGTTTCAGCCTAGCTGGCTTCCACAGTCAGCTTGAAGACTTTTGGTACAAAGTCCCTGGAGTGGATGCATTAAACTTCTTACCCTTGTTCTGCTAGTGTTTCTGTGCACTTTCTGTAAGATGGTATACTTCCAAGTAAGTTTTGTTTTTTCTTTTAAAATTCTCCTCCCCTTAGGAGGAAAGCTAGGTGTTTAAAATCCAGTGTTTATTAGTGGGCTAGCTAATAAACATTTTTATAGTTGAGTATCTTCTCTGGCTTCGATTTCCCCCGTTCTACACATTTGCCTCCCTGGGATGCTGCAGGGGGTTAATTAAGATTTGTATAGGGGTTGGAAGAGCAGGAGACAAAGTATCATAAGGGTCTCAACCCCCAAGGTGTGGCCCCATCCTTTAGTCCCAGCCGGTGGCACAGGCAAACCTATTCTTATGCATGCCAAGCTCCTAATCCCTTCTTGAATGTGGCAGTTTGCAAGGACAGGACAAGAGGCCTTAAGTAGAAACAAAAATCCACTGTAATGAGGTGCTAAGAGGACTAACTTTCAAGATTCAATCCCAACAAAATAGCTGAACAGAAAACTTAATGGTTCTTCTGTGACTTCTGAGTCCCAATCCAAGTAGATGGAAATTATGGGAGAAGAAAAGCACCCTAAATTTCTAACAAGGAGTTGACAGTTTCAGTACGAATAAGCCTTTATTCTTTCATTTTATTTTCCCAGGGAAATGAGGAGTAGGAAAAAGTCAGCATGTGTTTTACAAAATGATAGATAGCAAGTGGAAGTACCCAGCACAGCAAAACCAACCATCAAATAAACACTCCCCAGGAATGGAGGTCACCAAAGCCCAAGGGGGCTCAGTCTCCGGTAGTTCAGAAATAAGAAGAATCAGGGAAAGAACAGACAGGTACATGCTTTCCTAACCTCTCTCCCACCCCATAAATTCAAAATTTCACACAAAGCTTTGGTTTCTAGCAGTAAACATGAGTTACATTCTTCCGTCTCCTATTAAACAATCTTGTGGCTACTTTGACATAAGTTTTTTGCACCTGCATAAAAGTTCCTGAGTGACTTGGATATACATTCATCTTCCCTTTCTTGGTCTCCCAACCCCACTTTCAAAATGAAAGGCCCGCTCATTGCTTCTCTGTCCTAGGATTAGAGATTAAAACACAGCAATACAAGTGTTTGGCATGAATCACAAATCAAGGAATGGTTTGGATTCAGGGTATTGGAAAAAAGGGACGGAATGTTTTTAGCTTCTTCAGATGGGGTGATACCCCACACAGTTAATGTGTACGTGTGTGGGTATGTGCGCTTTTGTGGTGGGGTGCAGATAAAAGAGGAGACGGGAGGAGTCAGGTTTTCAGGACAGAAGATCTGGTCCAAAACAGAAAATAGAGGAAAAGGAAACAAAAGAAAGGACGATTCAAGACCCCCACTTCAAGAGGGGTTTCAGATCCTTTTTGCCTGGTGCAGAACCTTTTGTCAAAGATGCTTTGGCTATTTTTCTCAATACAAAAAGAAGTTTGTAAACAATAAAGCCCCAAAAGAACTGGAGAAAGACCAACACATTGACACAAACTAGGCCACCTAGCAATCACCAAATTAGCTACTGTGAAGTCCTACAAAACCCAGACAAATATAATAACTAGAGGGGGCAGCAGTTGGGGAAGACAAGAACCCAGGATCAGACACACATAACCCAATGCATTCTATTGCATTTGCCCCGTTTCAACACAGCGAGGTAGGTTTTCAGTGATCTCACAGTATGTAAATGAAACCCGCTTTTCTCCTTCAGCTACTATGACACTAGTCACTGCTGCAGCAGGGCAGGACACTGGCTCTGGGCATCGCAAAGAAGCCATCACTTATGGTCTCTCTGGAGGCCAAGCAAAGAATTTTTAAAGGTTGAAAAGTTTAGTTGTTGCTTCAAATATCCATCCCCGGACAGCTCAAAGCGGGTAGAGAGGTATTGTTTTAAAACCTATATTTATTAACTCATTTTTTTGTTTGTTTTTAAAACACACAGAGGCACACACACGAACACCCCTTGTTGTGCATGGTAAGCCTAGCCCAATCTAGGGAGGTATGCATCTGGTATGTAATGTGAATCCCAAACCCTGGAATTAGAGGTCTAGAACAGGAATCCTTGGTTACACGTATATAGACAACCTCACCTAATCTTGGCTTCCCCTCTGTACCTTTCACCTAGCCCCGCCTCTCCTAATCTCTGCACCAACCACTTATTCCTGTTCAGACCAATCTGCGATCTTCTGGTAGAAGGATATCAAATAATGGGGCCACCCAGTTAAAATCTAGTCTTCCACAAAACATTGAAGATGGAGGGGTTTCAAGAGGACACTATGGCAGAAAACCCAGCTCTAACTGGCAAAAAGGAGGTAGTTCAATAGGCTATACACTCCAAATAGTTGTTCTCCCTGATGATAAAATAACAAAAAGTATTCCTGCTGTGCAGACCCGGAGCTGCTGCCCACTTATCCCTGAGATTGCTCATGTACCTGAGAACACAGTGCAGGAATGAGGGCCTTAGATTAAAATACACAAAAATACAAAACCAGCATATTTATATTAAGAAAAAAAAAAGTTAAAATGCACAAGATACGTCATTCGCACACAGCTAGTGCAGCTGGCATCCTGGAGAAAGTGGGACCCAAGGTGCAGTTATCCAAGGGACCAAATAAAATTGTATTGGCCCAGAAATGGGAGTGGGAGAGAGCTTAGGAGCAGTGGGTCTGCGGCTGTTCCCCAACCATCCCTTTTGCCTACAGTGACAACCCATTGCTTAGGGCAATTTTCAGCACCCTCTCCCAAGAGTGGGGGATAAGGAAAAACCCTGCTGTACCCCTGAGAGATTTCCTCCCACAGAATGTAATCATTTGTGGGCTGGGTTCATCAATCTGGTCTCATGCTAATCTTTTCACTCTGGCAGGGGAAATATTATCATACATATCCTTCTTTAAAAAGAGAACAACTTCCCTATCCCAGGTCACTTTCAGAAGCTGGAGACTCAAATAAAGCCTGCGCAGAGGTATTTCCCCCAAAGCCCTTGCATGCATTTGGATAGAGTGTGGTGGGGTTCCTGTGCCTCCCGCTCCCCCGGACCAAGAAGGAAGAGGGGGTGAGGCTACAGAACCCAGCCTGAGATACATGGCAGTGCCAGCTGCCCCTTACCCACCCTGTCCCCACTTTCTCCATTCTGCCGATTGATGCCTGCTCCTTGCAACTTCCTGATCACAAAAGGATAGCCTCTGACACACTGTAGCTCAATTCTGGGCATCTGGGAGCAGGGCAGGGCTATGGATCTCTTCTTCTTCATCCCGAAAGTAGGCTGGCTTTCCCTGTGAGCTGGGGGCCTGCTGGGCCTTCAGTGGACATGAGGCCACCATATGGCTGATGCTTTGGCAGAAGTGGCATTTCTTGGGCTGGGGTGGCAGCTTGCATTCCTTGGCATGATGGTCTAGACCTCCACAGTTGTAGCACCTGGTACAAAGCAGGATGGTAAAATTGAGAAAGGAGTGAGTATAGATCAGAAACATTTTTTCAGAGGACATTCGGGCTCTTTCCTTCCTGGAGACCAATTTTCCCACTTATAAAAGGAGATATCTGACTACGTATCTTGAAGTCATTTCCAAACCTGAATCTAGACGATCAGATTCACATCCCCTTAAAAACATGGAAATACCAAGAATAGAAACCATAGACCCCAAGTAAGCACTATGATTTGGGGGGTAGGTAAAACTCTACCATACCCTTAAAAACACTGTACCTGCCCTGGCTGGTGTGGCTCAAAGGATTAAGCACCGGCCTGTGAACTAAAAGGTCACTGGTTCAGTTCCCGGTCAGAGCACATGCCTGGGTTTTAGGCCTGGCCCTGGGTTAGGGGCGTGGGAGGGCAACCAATCGATGTCTCTCTCACACATTGATGTTCCTCTCCCTCTCTTTCTCTCTCCCTTGCCCCCTCTAAAAATAAAATAAAATATTAAAAAGACTGTAGCTGCCTTTCATTAAAAACATAGAAGAAATTAAAGGAGTCAGTTTATACAGCCTGAGCACAGAGCTAAGCTGAATGAAATCAGCCATTTGAAGACCCGTCGAAGGAGCAAAAAGTACAGACACACCATTTCACAGCCCGTCTCCTTTAGTTCTGAAATAATCACATTAGGTTAGTATCACTATTCCCGGTTAGCAAGTGAGGCTACAGCTCACAGAGAAAAACTGTGTGTCAAGTACCCTCCTTATACACTGCCCTCTCCTTGTCTCCCACATCTATCTATGGTAGGTACCCTAACCATCCAGATGTTGCCAGGGACCATAGGCTTCATTTTATCTGTGGCAACCTGGTCCAAGAACTGAGGCAAGAAGACTGAGAGAACTCTCCTCATCCTCAGCATGTCCCTCCCTACCAATCCACATAGGCCACCTTCCGATCCATACCTGTCTCCTTTTGATCTGCGCTTCTGCATGTTCTTCCCTTTTGGCCGCCTCTCACTTCCAATACAGAAGACCCCACCAGGGCCAGTGACTCGAATAGATTCCAAGCCCTTGGCAGACTTCTTAAAGGTGAACTCTACTGCCTCACCCTCCTTCAGGCTCCGGAAGCCCTCCATGTGCAGCTTACTCTGGGGAAGGGAAACATGGTAGATTTTACTGCTAGTCTCCATCACTACACATCAACTCCCCCCAACAAAAACCTGCATAGATGTATTCTCGTAATGCAGGAAGAACAAGTGTAATAACACTCTCACTTTATCAGTAAAGGAGTCGCCACAGTCAAGAACAAGAAATCTACATTATATTAACAAAGAACGATCCTGTTATAACAGGTGCCATTACATTTTTTATATGGCTAATCTCATTTAAAGTTCCAAGTGAAGTGGAAGAAAAAATTTCAAACATAGAATTTAAGGAAAAGACAGTATGACCTAAGCAAATGCATATATAAGGGCAAGTCCACTAGGACAACCAAGCATATGAGGGGAAATCAATAGGTGACGAAAACAATTCAGTAAACACTGTTGAGAACATTCGCTCTATATTTGGAAATGAAACCAGAATTCTACACTTTGTATCATATGCATGTAAAATATATTCCAGAACTTAAAATATGTATATGCTAAAAAGACTAAAACTATAAAATCAAGACAGATAATTAGACTGATAAACCTACAAAAAGATACTATAAATAAAAAAAAAAGAGAGAAAAAGAGAGAATCACAAAACAGAATATAACTAGGTAATTTGCAGGACAGCATGATAATCTCAATTGGCTCCTCATTGGTTCGACAGCCCATTCCCCCTTGTTACTTACTGCTTAACAACAACACCTGGTGGGGGTGACAGGCCCTCCCAGACCCTACCACGCAGCCAGTTAAAAGTATGTCAAGTCCCTGTTTTGTTCACTGCTGCATTTTGCACCTAAATAATGCCTCACACATTTTTGGATTAATGAATAAGGAGTACCTTTTAATTACCTGACTTGGAAAAATGACCAAATATATTTAAAAGAAAAAAAGATTTAGAATAATGTAAGGCGCACCCATTAAAATACTGAATATTTGTACCAAAGTTTAAAAACATTGCAGGGAGCACTGGAGATCTTGCTTCCTGGCATATGTCATTAGTTTGGCTCAAACAAACTCATAAAATTTCTCTAAAAAATACTGACACTTGCAAAGAGCCTAGCAGCCTTCACATAAATGGAGTTATTCACACAGCTAGTTGAGTGGCAAAGCCAGTGTCAAAAGAACCCAGGATTCTTGATTTGAAGCTCACAGCCCATTCCGCCATGCCACTTACTGCTTAACAACAACACCTTAGAGAGGTGACAGCGCCTCCTGTACCCTACCCAGAATAGACTTCTCATTACAGCTTCCTTGATTACTTGGACAAATGTCAACAAGGTGTAGTCACCATAGAAAGTGAGGTTCAGGGAAGCAAGAGTCCTGGGGGTTGGAGGGAACATGAGTAAGTAGCATGAGTGTTTTATAACTGGTATTGGCAGAGGGGAGGGACAGGATACTATCTCAAACTGGGTGTTAGATGAAACGTGCTCTTTAGCCGTATGGGGTCCCCAATTCATCAATCACATTTTTGTTTTAACCTAAATGGTATTGCTTAAGACAATACTTCCACTGTGATAATTGATTAAGAGCACAGGCTCAGGTGCCAGATACATCCTGGTTCATGAAATGCTGGTTCTACCAATACCTGGCAGAGTAACCTTGGTCAACCATTCACCTTTGGGCCTCAAATCCTTCAGAGACAAGGGCTAACTACCAGCAGGGTATCTACGTAAGGCTCCACTGCAGAAAGAAAGGTGCCAGACCCCTTTTCCATCACACAGTAGCGATCCTCAATTTGAAGTTAGATGTGATTTGTCTCTTGTTGAGCTGGACAAGCCATGGAATCAGGAGGTACTGGAGGAGTTGAATCGAGACCCAGGCAACAGCAGTTTCTCCTAGTTGCCTAGTGGGCTCATAGGCTGGGACACCCCCAGGTCTAGCTATAATTCAGCAGATTAGTGATTAAGAACAAGTCTGGGGACTGAAGGCCTGTTCTCTCCTATCTAACTTACAAAATGGAACTAAATGCTAACTTTACAGTGGTACTGTCAGGTTTTAAGCATGAAGAGTAATTAACACATCGCCTGCCACACATAAATCCCCACTGAGTGGCAATTATCATCAACCTCTTCAAACTGGATCAAGGTAGAGTAACAGTGGGAACCAAGTGTCAAGAGACTGGGAATTTCAACTGTGGTTTTTATCATTAATTAGCAATGGAAACTCAGAAAACTATCCCCCTCTCTGAGCTCCAAGTTACTGAGGAAACACTCTCCTTATCTACATCTTATAGACTTACTGTAAGACCAAGAGGGTAATATAAATGGGGCCAATATGAAACTGACTAGTCCTCTCGGGTCACCCACTCCATCATTGGAGGATGTGAGGTCTGTTTAAGACGTTCAAATAGTTAAAAAAACAACCGTAGGCACCTCACCATAACAGGTCAAGATTTAGACTGGATGTCTCTAGGGGTGGCTCCCTGCCCCCTGCTTGGCCCCTTCCTAAAACACATACTTTGAATTCCTCTCTTATCAGATAGGTAATCAGCATGCAGCCCCACTGAGCCAGGCTCACAGGGCCCGAATCAGAAAGCAGCCAGAAATTCTTGTTACAACCCCCACCCCACCCCCAACCACACACAAAGCAGGGCCCGCCCCTCTCCCCATCCCCTCCAAAAAAAAGAAAAGGCTTGGGGCGGGGAGGGCAAGGCTTGAGTTTCCCCAATAGAGCCCAGCCCCTGGAAACAAAGAGTTGACACTGGTTGGTTCTGGTGGTCAGATTCCTGGAGTTCCAGAGGCTGAGATTACACATACACACACACACACACACACACACACACACACACACACACACACACACACACACACACACCATTCATTGGTTCCTTCCTTCCTCTTCTCCTTGAGGTTATGGCCACTGTGAGAGAAATGGATACAGAGACACCTTTCTTCCCTAGTTAAGAGTGGTGGGTCTGCCAGAGTCACCACCAGCAGCCATCTTTCCTTCTCTCTGACCTGCCTGCCACCCCTCGCTTCCAGGGCTGGAACTAAACAGGATCTGATCCCATTCCCTTCCCTCCAGTGCCGTTAGCCAAATCTTTGAAACAGGAACATGAATTAGGGTTACTTACTCAGAAAAATTATTTTACAGATTTTTATTTTTAGAGAGAGGGGGAGGGAGAAAGAGGGAGAGAAACAGGGATTGATGGCCTCAGGTGTCTCCACCTGGGGACCTGGCCCACAACCCAAGCATGTGCCCTGGCTGGGAATCAAACCAGTGACCTTTCAGTTCACAGGCCAGTGCTCAAACCACTGAGCCATACCAGCCAGGGCTCAGATAAATTATTTTATAGGTGATGTGGGAGGCAGGTCTCCATTCTTCCTTCCCCAATGTGTTTAAGGAAGGAGGGCGGGCTGGCTACAGGGCAGCCCACTGCTTAGGGGAAGGTAGCATTTAATTAGACAGAAAAGTTTCAAAAGGCTTTTTTTTTGGATGGCAGGGAATGACTCGGGCCAGTTGTGCCTTCTGCTCCCTTCATACCTCACCACTGCCTACTCCAACCTTCCCCCACATCAAGTATCCCCATCCCAGCACCAACATGTGCCTTTTAAGTTTAAAGAATGAGGAAGCCAGACCTTAGGGGTCACTCAGGGAGTATGAAGTAAAAAAGCTCATAGGAATTTGAGATTCCCTCATCTTGCTCAATGGAGGTTGGATAATTTTGGTTCTTTAATCATCTGTAAAAGCAGGGGATCAGACTTAGATCCCTACCAGCTCTGACATATCCCTCCTCTGTGCACACCCCCCCCCCCCGCCCCACCTTTATCATATCGCTCTTTCCTACCTAAGCGGCAGTCAGGATTTCAGAATACTCACTCGCCTTGTTCACAGGAATCAAAGCTGGCATTCCCAGCTTTTCCGAAACACCCACGGCCATCCCAGCTCAAGACTACCTAGTTGCCCAGTATTGCACAGTTTGTGGAATAAACTATAGCCTGACTGTATAGCCAGCACAATATATGCAATATAATGCAAATCACATAGACATTTTAAAACTTTCTAATAGCCACATTAAAAAAGTAAAAAGCAGGTATATGCAATATGCAATATAATGCAAATCACATAGACATTTTAAAACTTTCTAATAGCCACATTAAAAAAGTAAAAAGCAGGTAAAACTAATTTTAATGACTCAGTCCTGAAGCGTCCCCACATTTGGATCTGAGCTTTACTCCTGAAAGTAGAGGATTTGGAGGGGCTGGGACAAACCAACCAGTTTTCCCAGAAGCAGTTTATCCGATAGTTTATTTGTTAGGGAGGGTGGGGAAAGAGATCTGTTCAGAACCACCTCCGCATCACCTCTGCTCAGACATAGCCAGGACCACCAGCTCCTGCCTGGAGTCCTCCACCAGATGGTGCTGCTCATCAGCCCACTGGCACAAGGCTGCCAACGGGCAGAAGGAAGGAGCTGCCTGTGAAGACAAGTGTTCATGTAGATTTCTCTTCCCAGCGACTTTGGGCAGACATCTCTTCTATCCTCAGGAAGATGGAGTTTCAAGGGGACTGAACTCTGATGAGGGAGAGTCCCTGTAAGGATGAGGCGCTTAGTCCTTACCTTGCCCCCACTCTCCCACACTCAGGGCACAAAAGAGAGGATCCTTTTAAGAGAGAGGCGTTTTAAGCCAGTAACCCTGTGCTTATGCAATTTACAAAAGCCATTTATTTGGATTTTGGTTTCCTGTCTAAATTAAATTAACTCCAAACTGAGATAATTTAAAATTAATCTGTACTATGTACTATTCTTTCAAGTTTTCTCTTCCTCCTTCCTCACCTTCTTTGACCTTCCAGACTTAACACATAATAACTAGTCAATTATTATTCATACCCACGGAAGGAGGGGTAGATGTTTTGCCACCCTAAAATTGAAAAAACTCCTTCCAGAAAGATGGTTCCATCCTTCTGGAACCATCCAGAAAGATGATGTCATACTTTGATTAGGAATGTTCCGGAAACCACATGCCCTGGGAAGTCACTGAAAACTATCTATAGGGCAAGTAGTAGTGTCACCAAATACAAGTCATTAGATTCTCGTAGTGGAACTGAGATGGTGCCACCATCTCAGGATGGTGGTACAGCCTTTATTTGGGTCCTTTTCTAGAAAGCACGTCTCCTCAGAAAGAAAAGGACCCAAGAAGACGCCGTAATGCTCAAATTAACCCAGGTACTTCCCGACCAACTTCCTTGAAAGTCAGTGATTCACTCATTTTTTAAAATATGCTTTATCCTATTAAGACGGAAATGAAGTAACTAATGACCAACAATCCCATGGCTTCCAATCCATCCAGAAAGAGAGCAGCTATCAGTTAGCATTCCCTCCCCATCTCCAGTCTTTTGTTCTGAAGGAAGACCTGTACTAACAGGAACTCCGAACTGTTTGTGTACTCCAGATTCTCCAAGGAGCCCCTTGCTTCTTCACCTTCATTGCTTCAGGCTACCAACTGTGAACCAGAAAACTAATGCTGTGGCTAGTCATTCCCTCTGAAGAGCTTACAGGTTAGTTAGGGGAGGGGATAAGACTAGCACATTGCTAACTAGAGACATGAGGTGAGCAATCAGAGGCACCACTAATGTTATAAACCAGGTGAAAGATCTCTTTACACACACCACCCCCAACCCCAGAGTCCTAACCTAGACCCTGCCTGAGGCTGCACTTATCTTCAGGAAAAGCAGGTTTGAGCAGTTCCAACAGTTTATCAGTATTAAAATTTTTTCTAACCCAAACTCAAAAAGAAGAACCCAGGCTCTTCTTTTTTCTCCAAGCCTTCTAATATAGTCTTTCAGCCAGAAAGCTGTTTTTAAAATATTTGGGTTCTGATTAGTGGTGGGAGAAAGCAGGGCACCTTGTTCTCATTTTTAATTTTGGGGGGTTTGGGAGTTAAACCACAAACTCTTCAAAAGGCCATGGAGATGTCAGAATCTCAGGAAATTGAGACAGTTTAGCTTTCTTGATACAGTTTTCCCTGTATAACTGTGTTTCTCAGCTTGGGGTGACTTTTGCCTCTGAGAGGCATTTGATAATGTCTGGAGACATTTTTTGTTGTCACAACTGAAGGACACTCATAAAAAGGAGTTATCCTGCTTGAATTATGTCCTTAGTAGTTGAGAAACCTGGACTTAAGGGCTGGCCATCTGCCATTATGATTTTTAAATTCCTCTAATCCCAGGCACAGGCCAAGAGTTCTAGATCCAAAGAACTGTAGCTGAATAAAAGAAAAGAACTGTTAATCTCTCTGCTTTATTTTTTTTAAATGCCAAGGGTTTGTTTCATTTCCTACTCATTCACACCCTGGGGGCATAAAGTGAGAGGGAGAGAAAGAACAGTAATGAACAGTGTTACGCACCAAGTAGGCCCACCGGGGAAGGGAAAAGAAAATGTTAAATTGCTTTCCCCCTTCCTCTTTCCTTAGGAAGGGGCTCCCAGACCACCTCTCCTGAACTCGAACTCCAAGGTGCCCACCACCACCAGCAGCCAAAGAAGGGGAGGTTTCTTCTTAAAGAAAAATGTCTTTCCCTCTCTCCACTTTGGGAACACTTTCCTCCCCCAGGACAAATTTTTTTAAAAATATTTTACTTATTTATTTTTAGAGAGAAGGGAAGAGAAGGAGAAAGAGTGGGAGAGAAACATCAATGTGTGGTTGCCTCTCATGCAGCCCCTACTGGGAACTGACCTGCAACCCAGGCACGTGCCCTGACTGGGAATCGAACCAGCATCCCTTTGCTTCATAGGTCCATGCTCAGTCCACTGAGCTACACCAGCCAGGGCTCCCCAGGTCAATTTTTAAGGATCACCCTGAATCTACTTAATTCCTCTACATTAGATTTCCAGAGAAATATTTCTCAAGTGCAGGGACTAGATCACTAGTCTAACTTACTGCTATGGTAGGGTTTGAGGATTAATTCAAGCCCAGGCAGCGTGTTATCAAGACCTAATGCCCTGACCAGTGTGGCTCAGTTGGTTGAACATCGTTCTGACAAAGCAAAAGGTAGCTGGCTAGCTTGCCAGTCAGCGTGCATGCCTGGCTTGCGCATTTGGGTCTTGGTTGAGTTGCCGATGGATGTTTCTCTCCTTTCTCCCTTCCTTCCCCTTTCTCTAAAAATAAATAAATAAATAAATAAAATCTTTGGGGTACGGGGGACGCTATCAAGTAAGGCTTAGCCACTGTCCTGTGACTGTTAGTCATAACAAATTTTAGATTCCTTGTCCCAGCACAGCTCCCTCTTGGTAACTTATTCAACAGTGGAATGTCCCTGGAGATTCCAAAACTCTGAAGTCAAGATTACCTCCTAACTAACCCATCTGAAACAGATGGTGTGGGCTTCGCCCCCTAAACCTGAACGTTCCTGCTTTTCTCTCTGCCATCTAATATTTCCAATTGCTTTGGATCCTAAGGTTAAGTGTCCTGAGGCACAGATCCACTTGCTAAAGAAAACCTTCCCTTGGATCTGGTTATCACTGTGGGAGTTCAGAACTAGTCACACCAAGATGTGCCTCCGTGGTATGTGGATTTTTCCAAGGAAGAGCTGCAGGATGAAGAAAGACTTCTGCTCCTCCCTTACCTACTTATAAGAAATTGAATTAGGGGCCTTGCCCATAGTAAGAATTTATCAGAAATAACATCACCTGACTGGGCTATAGGGTAGGGCAGGCCAAACTTCCTTATACTGAACATCTGCTCCTCTTATGGTCCTATAGTAACCCTTCAAAGCCCCTAGGGCATCTTACCTCATCTCTAGCTCAGAGGTCTACAAAGGAACACCCAGGTTTTTCCTTTGTATCTTTAAATCTCTTGTGCATGTGGAATTCCTGACTCTCATATATGCAGGGTTCCTATACACGTATATTAAATTTGGTTACTCTCTCTTGCTAATCTGTATAATGCCTACTTGATGAGACCAGCCAAAAGAACCTTGAGGGTAGAGGAAAATGTTTTCCTCCCCCACATCACCAAGGAACCCAAGATGACGAGGGGGTTACATCCCCCTATGCAGCAGCCTTAGGAAAGAAGGCAAGAAAATGTTGATTCTGACCCTTACTCAAAGCCTCCCAAAGTTGGGGTAGCTGTCTAGTCCCTCTCCAGTCCTAGAAAGGTTTTAATCTCTTTGTGATCAGATAAATGGTAGAGTCAGAGAGCTGGCTACCCTATGGAGGAGGGCCATTCAAAGCTGGTTCCTGTAATAAAGTGATTTAATAGATCTAAAGAAGCTAATTCCCTTCTTTCTCCCACAATTACTTCCTGAGGATTATCATTCGCATATGTAAATGAGACAGGGAAGGGGGCAATGTCACTAACTAGAACTACCGTCACTAACCAGAACTACCCTTAGTTGTCTGATAGGGGGTAAGAACCGTGCTTCAAGGAAGTAGGTAAGCATCCTGCTGCTGACCCTCCTTGCAGATAGATGTGCAAGCAGTCCGGTGACCCCAAGTCACCAACATTAACTGGCAGACCCCCGTTTCTTTGGGTCCCCAATCTCCCTCTTTGCCCCTCCCACACTTTACTTCCTCTGAGAGCCTCCAACCAGTCCACCCTGCATCTCCTTTCTCCACCCCTCCCCCTCCAGAATACCATCCCTCAGGCTCCAACCCTTAATCCCCACATCCTCCTTTCCCCTCCCCCAAGGATCTAAAGCCAACCTCCCCAAAGTAACCCCTCCCTGCCCGGCCTGGGTGCCCACCTCCTTGGCCTGGGATTAGTAGTTTCTTCTTCTCAGGCCCAGCCCCAAACCTCCAAAGGTGGAAGGGACACAGGCAACAACTTCCTTTACATACTCCTTATGAGTGGCTAGTGTCCCAGGACCACCTAAAGGCTTCTAATATATTTAGGAAGGGGTGAGAGGGAGGCCAGGAGGAGGGAAACCTGAAGTCTCTGGCTCCTTGTTTGAGGCTAGGAATGTTAGGACAGCAATGAATGGCTCTCTGGGGCCATAAATGCCAAACTGAGAATAGGTCCAGAGGCTAGCCTCCCTCGACCCCCTGCCCCGCGACACTGAATTTCACCCCCACTGTTCTGCCCTGCTGTAACTGAGAACTTGGGGTTGCGACCTAACTCCTCCCAACCTGGCCCCAGGAATCTAAGGCCTGGGCTCCTTAGATTTTCCTTTCTGGTAGGCGCTGGACAGCAAAAGCCCAGTGGTAAACTGTATGCCTGAGACTGGTCACTTGGCGGAGCTTTCAGGCCCCCTAATAGACCCTTTTAAGACCTGCCAAATCCACCTAGGTAGGCCCCAGGGACTGTTTTGCGTGACCACCTGGCTGGTGAGGAGACCTGGCTGACTTTGTAGTTTTATCCTTGTTGGGTCCTACGGCAGTTTCCCTCCCTCTCCCCGCCCGGGAGCTCCATTCACTTGTGAGTGAAACGCGGTTGGCGCTCAGGGCCCTTGGTATGGCCAGGCATGTGCTTCCCTGGCCGGCACGCTGGCCCTCCCCCCACGCACAAGCACAATACAACCTTAGTTTCTGCCACATGGGGTCACCTCCCTGCCCCTGCCCCCTTCCCAGGGGAAAGAGGTAACAAGCACGTGGTAAGCCAGAAGGGTTCCTGGAAGGGAGTGGGAGGTACTGATAATCCGCTCTGCCTCTCACTCTCGTCCTGTTGGAGTTAACCAGGAATCAAATCTGGGGTACCATCGCAAAGATGGGAACGCACAATGAGGGCCCTTGATGGCCCTCAATCCAATAGCCGAGCGTGTCCGCCCACCCTTGAATACGCGCGCCAACATCCCCTTCCGCACTAAAGTTACCAGAATCGGTCTCACCTGGTGCACAAAGACATCCACTGGTGGGTCGAGAGCGACCCCGGCACGGGCGGTCATGGACAGGAAACCGAACCCCATGCGCACGTTGAACCACTTACAGATGCCGGCACCGTGCAGCAGCTGCGGCTCCTCTGCCGCCGGGGCCGCGTCCGCCGGCGCCTCCTCCGGCGCCTTGGCGCAGCCACCTGGAGATTGAGAAGGCGCTCAGCTCGCGCGGGCCACGGAATTGGAGGACCCTCCCAGAGGCCCGGCAGGGAGACCCGAGCGTCTAGCCCGCTGGTGGACATCCAGGAAGCTGCAGCCAGTAATAAAAGACCTGTCCCGGCTGCCTCCCGCGCTCCCCAACCTTACGCTGAGGCCATCGGTGGGTGCCCCGAAAGTTTTGCTCCTTTTCCCACAACACGTTGCCCTGGGACCGACCGCCGGACAGGCCCTTCCTCTTCTCCCCACTGCCCCGGTAGCCTCTGTGTGCACACCACTGGGACACCAGCGTTCTTTGCTCCACAGATGACCCCCTGAAGCAGGAGACTGCACAGACTTGGGTTCCTCTGGCCAGCCTGGGGAACACTTTCCCACCTCCCTTTTAAGTGGCTTCTGGGAGCCCCTGTAGCCTGGGGTGTCCCCAGTAAGTCCCGAGGTCGAACCTGCAAACTGCTGGTTTGACACGGAGCCCATGGTAGTCGGCTAAGCCCGTGGCCCCGGGCCCCAGGTCCGGCGGCTGTTGGCCCCAGAGAAGTCCAGAGGCAAAGGGGTGGCTCAGCGAAGAGGCAGCTACATCTTCCCAAGCACAATAGCGGTGGGAGGGCCCACGGCTTTTCAAAGGCTCCCAAATTCTAATAGACAATGACCCAACCCCCCGCGGGCAGCCCCCTCCCTCTCCTCCCTCTTCTTTCCCCTCCCTTTTCCTTCGGCTCCAGCTCCTGCCCTCCCCCACACTGCGTTCTCTGACACCTCTGGAGTGTCCCTTCTCAGAACCCTGAGGTTTGACACCTCCTCTCCATACACACATCTGGAAATAGGGGCCGTCAGCCCTAGAAGTCTTGAGTACCCCAGAATTTGGAATCCTTCACTTTAATGACTCGTTGGGGGTCCCAAAGCAACATACAGGTGGGGGGATTGTGTGTGCATGTGAGGGGTAGTTTCGAAACCATGTGACTTCTCCCCCACACACTCACACACCACCCCCGCCCCCCGCGCAGATAATTATACATTCCAGAGAGTTGGGGGAGGGAGGTGTGAGCCTGGCAGTGCTGGCCAATCAGAGACACCAACCACCTGTCAAGGGAGAAATGGATGAGCCCTCCTCCTCCCCCAGCACTTCAGCGCCCCTCCCCCTCCCTTCCCCTCCAGGCCTCCAAGCTGACCCGGCTGCTTGGCGCTGACCCGCTCTCACCCCCCACCCCGTGTGCTTAGATAGACCTGGAGTTCAGGATACTGGGAAGCCTGAGCTGGGGGAGCGTGGGGGGAGGCCGGGGGCCCGGCAGGACTGGTTTCAAGTCCACACCAAGCCTCTGCCACCCAAAGTCTGTTAGTCTCTTCAGCTTCTCTGCCTCCCTGAGTTACGGAATGAGTTTTTCTGGATCTCTCAAGGCGCTCCTAATTGACTGTGTAAAGAATCCTTCCTTATTGCCTTCCAAATCTGTCTCAAATTGACCCCACGTGGAGCTTTCTGGGAAAGCAGGAGGAACCCAGGAAGACCTGAAGCGTGTTCCTGTCTCTGGCAGCTGCGCTCACGTTGCCCCCGGGCCCGTCCTGTCCTCCTGCATTGCTGGCAGAGGGACTAGGTGGGCATGTGGGTCCAGGCACTTCTTCAGTGCTCTGGGCACTGTTAGGTCCCCAGAACCCCCTCGTTTTCATGTCCCACCCTAAAGCGCCCTCCTCCACCCACAGTGGGGTTGGTGGGAGAACTAGAGTTGGGGATCTCCTCTTTTTAAGAGGCAGTTCCCCTTCTAGGAGATAAAGAGGGCTGGCCAGGGGGGTGGCCTAGTGCCCTGGTCGGAGATGGACAATGGCCCGGGGCTCAGTGCACGGCCCTGGCCCTGCCCCTTCACTTCCGGTGCTCAGTTCAAACTGGACAATGCCAGCTCCGGCCAGTTCCCCTCCCCCACTGCTACAACCCACTTAAAGGGACAGAGCCTGCTTTCCGAGGCTTCCGCTTGCTCTGAATTCAATTTTCTCCACCAAGTGCTTTTCACCCTGCACCAGTGTGCTCTCACGCGCGTGTGTATTTGAGAAAGAGAAAGGGGACGCGTGGCGGTAGGGAAGGGGAAGGTGGTGAGGAGAGCAAGGGAGTGTGGAGAGATTATTTCTCTTTCCTACATGGAGTGCTGTCCAAGAGGCTAAAACTTGAGCATAAGGGGTGAGGGGTAGGACTTTTGGTGATAAAAAGGACAATGGTGGCCCTTTGTTACTCAGCCTAAAAAATACATACCATTAACAAATAGCATTAGCAATTCCCCACTCCCCCAGCTGAGGACCCTAATTTAGATCTTGCAAGAGTTCTGAGAATATCAGCCAAATCAGTTTTTATTCATATACACTTCCCCACCTCGGAGTCTTTTCTCCTTCGGTTACTAGCGCCCTTAAAAATATATTTACCCCCTTTACCTCTGTTGTTAAGATTCAGGAATGACTGAGTTCAGGTGACTGAGGTCTGGCTGAAGAAAAGAGAGAAGGGAGTTTAGCGTTTTGGTCTCGCTTGATCCGCTCTTAATTGAGATTGGTTCTCCCGGCAGCCCGGGCCACATTCTCTGTCCAGGGTCCTGAGAGTTTCGGGAGCTCTGTCCACGGTGCTGAATTAAGCCTCGCTCTGCTCTCCCAGCTCCCCGCTCTGAGAGTGCCTTCTTGAGTCTCTACCTCCAAATCCTTCCCAGAAAACCTGATTCTTCTCATATCCCCGGTGACTCTGATAAACTTGAAGCAAATTAAGGGATTCTGTTGAACACTAAAGATGGCATTTCCATCAATACATGACTCTGCAGGAGCAGTACAGGTATCTCATGCTCCCCTCCACAGCAATGGGTGTAACTTTGCATATGACCATGAGGGTGAAACAAGAGGAGATAATATGTTCTAATTCAAAGTAAACCACAGCACAAAATTAAAAAAAACTAAAAAGAAACAAATAAAAAGTAAACCTGAGCAGAAGAGAGACTAATATCTGTTTTCAAATTTTTCCCCTAATTATTAGCACTTTTCATAGGGGCACAGGCATTGAAGTCACCTTGGCCATGTTTGGCTATCAGCTCTATTACTTACAGCTCTGTGACCTGGGGCAACTTCTTTAACTTCTACATGCCTTCGTTTCCTCTTCTGTCCAATGGGAATAATGAAGATATTTTACTGTCAGAATTATTATGAGGATAAAGATAGATCATGTGGGTAAAGCTTTTTAAACAGTGCCTGACATATAGTTACATTTTTTAAATTTTAATTGTTATTCAAGTACAGTTTTCTGTCGTTTACTCCCGTCCCAGGCCACCCCCCCAGTGCTCCCCACCTCCCTCCCATTTCCACCCCCCTTAGTTTTTGTCCATGTGTCCTTTATACTTGGTACTATAATCCCCTCCCTTTTCCCCTGAAATTCCCTCCCCTCTCCCCTCTGGATATATAGTTGCATTTTAATAATGTAAAATTATTACTATTATTATAGCTATTGTACACATACTTGTTTCTGTAACCTAGGACCTGCTGGCTCATTTGCTCCCTGAGGACTGGGACCATGCATGTGTTATTTCTTTCTGCATCTTCTCCCACATCATAACCAGTACATAGTGCCTAGCCCACAGAAGGTACCCAAGGAGTGTTTCCTGAATAGGCTTTAACTGAAATAATAAACACTATTTTACAATAGTCATAATAGTTATTTTTATAGGCTGCTTTCCTGAGTCTGAACACTACAAGCCCAGCATGGGGTCAGGATCCCATGAAGTTGCATATGTAGAGCCCTGGCCAGGTGGCTCAGTTGCTTGGAGCACCTCCCATATACCGAAAAGTTGCAGGTTCCATCCCCTTTCAGGGCACATACCTGGGTTGTGGGTTTGCTCCCCAGTCATAGCACGTATGGGAAGCAACCAATCAATATTTCTCTCTTACATCAATATATCAATGTTTCTCACTCTCTCTCTCTCTCTCTCTCTCTCTCTCTCTCTCTCTCTATCACTCTTTGTCTCTCTCTTCCTCATTCTGTAAAATCAATAAACATATCCTCAGGTGAGGATTTTTTTACAGTTGTATATGTAAAGGCAGAGGATTCTTTAGGAAGGAGACATGATTCCCAACATAATTGATTCTTCATCCCCAGTGGAGTCCTTCCATGTGGGAAATGGGAACCCCTGGCCAAACCTTCTTCCTCTCTTGGGTTCCTGTCTCAGTGAAAAGTGCTGAGTTGTTAGGTGCCCTCTGTAATCCAGTCATTGAGCTAGCTCACAAGTTTGGTGGAGAAACCAGATAAATAAAATGCACTAAGCCCTGACTGGTGTGGTTTAGTGGGTTGGGTGTCATCCTGCAAACCTAAAGGTTTGATTCCCAGTTAGGGCACATTCCTGAGTTGAGGGCCAGATCCTTGGCTGGAGGCATGTCAGAGGCAACCAATGGGTGTTTTCCTCTCACATCAATGTCTCTCTCCCTCTTTTTCTCCCATGCTTCCCTTCTCTCCAAAAATAAAGAAAATCATTTAAAAAATAATATGCATTAAGTAAAATGATGTCAAAAATGTACCCCCACCACAAAAGTAAAGAAGAAATATTCTCTGGCTTTCAAGAAGTTACTGTCTAGTTAGGAAGACAAGATGTGGTACAGTTAAATATTGCAAGTTTCTTGTGTATGGGTTTCTAAAAGTAATAATATCTAGGTGAAAGGGAACAGGGGGAGCTCTTTAGACAAGACAAAGGTGTTTAGTATCAACACAAAGAATATTGGCCTTTAAAGTACTTGGCCAGTCCTGGCCCAATAGCACAGTTGTTAGAGCATCATCCTGATATGCCAGGGTTTCAGGTTAGGTCCGCAGTCAGGGCACATACAAGAATCAACCAATTAATATGTCAATAAGTAGAACAACAAATCTCTCTCTCTCTCTCAAATCAATCAGTAAAAATTTTTTAAAAAAGTACTTGCCAAGTTCCTCTTGTGTAGGTTTATATCTTCATAAAAGAAAGAGCTGTAAGAGGTATTAGTAATAATAATTACTCATTCAACATTTAAGAAATATTTATTGAACACTTTCTCTGTGGAAGACACTGTTATAAATGTTGAAAATACATCAATAAACAATACATGCAGAAATCTTACATTTGTGATGTTTATGTTCTGATAGGTAATAATAATAATAGCTATTGTATGTTGAGAATACAGGTACTTTTCTTATCTCATTCAAGGCTGTCAATAATTCTGAGTAATAGGTATTAATATTCCTGCCTTACAGGAGAGGAATCTGAAGCTTAATGAATCCATGTAGCTTGCCTAGAATAGCTCAGCGAATATGTGGCTGAGGCAGATTTGAACCCAAATGTTGTGCTCACATTGTTTTCATAGTTCGGGTATGTTGTTATTATGACTGGTGCTGACCCTGTTTTACCAGTAAGGAATAAGATATGTGCAAGCAAAAAGACTATAGGGGGAGACTATGTATTCAATATGGTTAGTAAATAGGACCTAAGCTTGTGATTCCTCTTCCCTGGACCAGAGATCTAGCCTGGCTTTTCTACTGATCACCTCCCAAACTCCTTGGCTTTCTAAATCAAAGAGCTGGCCAGAGCCACAATAGGTGCTTTTTTGGGCAGCCACCCATATCCAACTCCCATTTATGAAGTGTTTTGAGAACTCTGTGGTGGTGTCCAGGGTGGTCGTTTGGAGTTAAAACCCTGACCATCTGCTAGCATGAATGATGGTATGCATTTCAACAAAGTATTTCCCACAATGTGTCCCTCAGAATATTAGTTTCATGGGATGGTTAATATGTCTCACCATTTTAAAAGAGTTTCTATAGTGAAATCATGTGGAAAATGGTATGTTAACTAGGTTTCTTCTGCAGGACTTTTGAAATCCTTTAGTATGCTCTGTGATTCATCAGGAAGGAAATACAATGTGTGCAGTGTTTCCATTCATTCATCTGTTCGTTCACTCACTCACCTAACAAATATTAATTGAGCATATATTATGTGTCATGTGGCACTGTTTGAAGAACTGGGAATACATCAGTGAACAAAATATGACATTCCTGCCCTCATAGAGCTTACATTCTAGAGAAGAAGGACAGACAATAAACAAATAAGTACAATGTATATAGTATATAGTTTCAGCTTGTTAATTCGCTCTGTGATCTCAAGAAAGGCACCTGGTTTTACCTTTTAAGGGAAAAATGAGGGATTTGGATTAGTGGTTAGACAAATGTTTCTTCCAGTTATGAAATTCTAAAACTATATAGTGTGTGTGTGTGTGTGTGTGTGTGTGAGAGAGAGAGAGAGAGAGAGAGAGAGAGAGAGAGAGAGAGAGAGAGAGAGAGAGAGAGAGACAGACAGATAGAGACAGAGAGAGAGACAGAGAGAGAGAACCCATTCCTAATTACAACGAGAAACTGATTTTGCCCCATGCTGTCAACTTCATCCCTCTTTAAGGACTAGGGCTTCCTACATCAAGCAGGATTGTGCACCTTTCACCTCTTAGGCCTGTTGAATTGGCAGAAGGAGGATGAGCCAAGGGAGTCCCCTTCCTTCTTTCAGTTCTTCTCCCCATGCACGCCTTGCTTCACAGAGCAAGACGCCAGGCACTTGCTTTCACCAATAATGGCTTCATTACATTGAAAGGAGAAGAGAGTGACCTCAGTGAAATAGACTTCCTGACCCCAGCTGACCTCTGACCCTTACCCTGACAGCCTCTAAATCTTTTCCTTCTGACACATCCCCCACAAGGTACAGCCAAGAGGAGAAAATGATGAGCCTGCTATAGAACACTGTCCAGCAACTGTAACTCTCCAAGTGTCCTCTTGTAGTGGAACTTGTCATGCCCAACTGTAATTTCCCTCATGGCTGCTGATCCTTTTCGTGATTCTCACTGTGACTCTACTCTGGCCTATGGGTCATGACTTATCCAGCTGTCATTCACCTGGTGTCCTTTTGTGTGTGTCCAATGATTGTCATGTATCATGGAGGCAGGAGGCAGGGTGTCTAGCCAGATGCTGTCATTTCCCAAATGCTGCTTTAGGCTAGGTCTTTAACCTGTTCTTCCCTGACTGGACACTTACTGTTTATTGAGAGCAGATTATATACCAGGCATGTGCTAAGTGCTTTGTGTGTCTTGTCTTTTTCTGTCCTCAATTAATATGACCTCTACTGGAGAGGAAACTGAGACTTAGTGGAGTTAACTGATTTGTCTTGACTCACAAATCACAAAGGGTACATCCCAGTCTAGCTCACTCTGATATTCTTCACTTTTTTTTAGAGTTAAAGTAATTAATGCATGTGGTTTAAAAAAATCAATCAGTATTGAAAGAATTATAATGAAGAACAACAGTCTCCTGACCACCCCACCCCCTCCACTCCCGTGGGGCAACCACTCTTTGAGTCCTTTCTTCTGGAGGATATTTCTGTGTCTCTAAAAAGTATGCATGTACCTATGTTCCTTGATTTATCAATTTTAGATATTATCTATTGATTTCCTGTTATAGTAGATGAGGGCCTATCTCCCCTTTCCTCTTCCTGCCAGTACAGTTAAGTTGCCATTTTCAGCTAAACTGATAACCAGAATTTACACTGTCATGATTATGGAAATGTTCACTGCATTGGCAAAGAGATCCTAGGACAAATTTTTTTTCTCATACTGTGTTTTATTTTATATAGCCTTTCTTTTTCTGCAATATTTGTCATTGAAATATCCTCAATTATTTTCAAGGGCTTTATCATATTATCTTCTCCACTAAGCCCTCTTTGTTCCAGAGCTTCTTTCCTGAGACCCTCCCTCCTGGTTGCTCTTGAGGCTTGCTTCCAGCTATCACCTTGGGGCTTCCTCTCACTGCAGTGGTTAGAGCCACTGTTTCCTGGATCCCAGGTCAACCTTTTTCTTGGTTCATACTTGAGGAGCACATCCTAAGAGAGGATACTTGGGAGGGAAATTTTCTGAATCTTACAAGTCTGGTCTTTTTTTTTTAACCATTACTCTTTTAATGGTTTCAAAGCCATACTCTTCACCATTCTGCTTTGCTGACTCCTAGCAAGTTGAAGAAAGACACTTGACTTGCTTTGGGGGCATTGAAGTAGAGACACCTTTTCCAAACTCTCAGGTGTGAACACCGATTTATCAGTAGAATAAAAATTATAATAGTCCATGTTTTTTGAAGGTTCATCACGTGCCAGGCACTGTTCTGAGTGCTTTACATAAATTATCTCAATCCTTACACCAAACTTTTGAGCTAGGCGTGGTTATCGTTCTCATCGTACAGCTGAAGCTGAGCACAGAGGGGTTAAGTAACTTGGTGAATGTCACAACGTGATAGAGTCAAGATTCAAACTCTGGTGGAATGAGCATTCACATTCAGTAATGTACACTTCTTCCATTAGAAGAGGATTAGTTAGAAGTTAGTATCTTTAGACTTTATCTTCCTCTTGCCCCATTTTGTAAATATGAAAATAAGACCTAAAATCTAGGCAACTTATGCTCTGGCTGGTGTGGCTCAGTGGAATGAGCACTGGCCTATGAACCAAATGGTTGCTGGTCGCATGTCAGGGCACATTCCTATGTTGTGGGCCAGGTCCTCAGTTGGGGGTGGTGTGAGAGGCAACCATGCATTGATGTTTCTCTCCCTCTTTTTTCCTTTTCTTCCCTTCTCTCTAAAATAAATAAATAAAATGTTTAAAATAACATAAAATTTAGGCAATTTGTTCAAGGTTCCATTGCTAGTTAACAACTGGAAACCCAGGGTTCCCAGTACCCCCTTTCAATCAGAGAATGGGGATTCCAAATCAAAATTGGCTTCTGAATCTTGGCTTCTCTGTCTGTTTAGTGAAATGGACAGATATAAAAGAAGATATACATCCCATCAGATTGTGGCTGGAACATATAACAGGGGCATATATAATGCACTATGAAACAAGGAAAGCTAACTCATATGTTATGGAAGGCTTCACAGGGGAGGTGGCATTGTGTTGGACCTTGTATAGGATTTTGAAGGTCAACGAGGGCAGGGCATTTCAGAAAAAAAAAAAAAAGAGGAACAGCAGAAATGAAAGCAAGGAGGCTTGAAAGTGAACAGCTTGTTTGAGAAAAAGCCACAAAGTTTGGTTTTCATATCGGCAAGTCCTCCATGTCCCTGTGGAGACATACAGAGAAACCTGTACTCTTTTCATTCAAATTTTTTTTAATTTTTAAGGAAATTTTATCATTTGATCAATTTGAGGAAAAAAAGAGAGAGAGAGAAACATCAATTTGTTTTTCTACTTATTTATGCATTCGTTGGTGATTCTTATATGTTTCCTGACCAGGGATCAAACCTGCAACCTTGGTGTATCGGGATGATATTCTAACCAACTGAGCTACCTGGCCAGGACTCATTAAGTCTTCAACCACACATTCACTCAACATTTTGTCAATAATTGAGAAAGAATAACACCGCAAGAAAGTTCTTGCCCTGGCCGGTATGGCTCAGTG
>PVKM010004749.1:0-50804 GCA_004027735.1 Carollia perspicillata | reverse complement strand
TGCAGGAGTCACAAGGGGAATCTTATTCAAATTCAATTTCTGATTCAGTAGTTTGGGCATGGGGCCTGAGATTTTGCATTTCTAACATGCTTCCTGGTGGTACTCATGGTCCCTGGCCATACTTTGTGCAGCAAGGACTTAATCTATACATTTTATTTTCAGATGCAAAAACTGAGCTAAGGACAAGTGAAGTGATTTCTCTAAAACCACAGGTCTCTTGGAGCCCAGGTCAGTGTTTCTTTAATTACAAAGTTTCTGACCTTAGTAAAACAAAGGTTTACAACCCTTTCTTAAAAATCCATGGCTTATGGAGAGAGAACTGAGGTTAGATTCTAGTTATGTACATGCTTACACAGGCACACACAGGTACACACTCATGCACACACATACTGTTTGTGCTTCTCCATGTTCTCCTTTCTTATCATTTGTGATGTTTAGCAAATATGGATTATTTGTGGATTGCAGAAAACACATGGATTCCAACCACATTGAAGATACTCTTAAATGCAAGTCAAGTCTGAATGTGTAAACTTTTCTATTAAAGTATTCCAGGACAACACATAAATTATTTTTGCTTGATTAAGTGTAAATACAGACATTCTGGAGTTCTGCAAAGACCATGTTCTTGGTAAAACTAGGTCATAATGATGTCTTCCAATAATTTTAACATTAACTCTAGGCTTGGGCCAGTGAATTCTGTGCTCTAGCCTTCACAAATGAGCCTGGAGTTTTGGAGATTTTCTTTTAACTTTTGATATTGAATTTTTCTTGCCAGCCGTAGCTGCTTTTCCTAGACTCTGGGGTGGAACTAAGCAATTGACAAATCCCAGGCAAGTGTGTGTGTGTGTTCATGTGTGTGTGTTCACACATGTTAAACTGAACTATACAGATTCCTGACATTTTTCTCCTCACTTAGAAGCAGGAAGGAGGAAGAAACTGTCTTGAGTGGAAAAGTGGGTCAGGAAAGTCCTTGGAATGAAATCTCTCTTTCTGCCAGAGGTTCAATGAAGATAATAAGCTAAACTGCTTTTAAAAACCATGGTTACAAACTCCCATTTTGAGAGGTGAATACCAATTGTATGAGTTAAGTCAGTAAGTCAATAAGGTCATGTTCAAGGTCTGCCTTTTTTTTGACAGTAAGCTTCTTGGGGCCAAGGCTGAGTGTTCCTGATATTTTCTTTTTCTTTTTAAGAGAGCAGAGAAGGGACTTGTACCCAGTGGGAGGCCAGAAGTATCTCTTAAATGAAATAGCATTTGCCTTCCAGGTCCTGCTAGTGTGCTTCTGAGTGTAACAACCAAATCTGGAAGCTCATGAGGTAGTATTTATTTGTCAAAAGTTGCAAACCACCACTGGCTGCAGCTTCTCCTTTACAGGCTGTTTTGTCCACTCAACGCCTACTTGGCTTTCTCTCTTTCTTTACAGGAGGAAAGATTAAAAGAGGGCCAAAGAAAAGAAGAGGAACAGCGGTGGGGAGGGGGAGGGAGAGTTGGAGTGGGGAGAGATGGGAGGAGAGGGAGGAGCCGGAGGCAGGACTGTGACCAGCTGCTGGTGCAGAGGAAAAGGAGCTCAGATTCTCCCTTCTCCTGAGTTGTCCCTCCTTCTGGCTACTGCTGCTCTCCTGAGTTGTCCCAGCTACTGCTGTTCTCTGCTGTGGGAGCCTCTGCAAGTTAGGATACTTTTGGGTGTAACTAATTGAAAATTCAGCTCTACTGACCTGGCTTAAAACACCAAAAAGCACATATTGGCTTTCGTCATTGCACATTCCAGAAGTAATATGGGTTGAATCAGTTTCTACCACTTTCTCTGTAGTTCTCTGGAAACCCTGCTTTGTGTATGAGCTTCATCCTCAGACTTATTTTCCTTCTTGTTAAGAGAGGTGCCCATGGCACCCTCTTACCAGGGTGCTTCCCGGCACTGCTGAGCAAAAAAACTAAGTCTTGCTCTTGCTGTAGCCAGAAGGACATGGTGTACTTCCCGGATTTGCTCAGGGTGTGCCCATCCTTGAGTTCTTTGGAAGAAAGGATGTGATGACATTGGCTGGCTCAGACCCCTGGGACCAACCTTGGAGCTGGGGGCGGAGTTCGTCTCCCCAGCCTCACGGCTACTCTACAATATGAGGGAAGGTAGAAAGTTCCCCCTCGACTGTAGATGGGCTTCCCAGCTACTTCAGTGAGATTGTTTTTAGAGGTATTTTGGTTCTCCATATGGCCTAGACCTGAATACTCACATTATAGACAGGTTAACAATGTCAGCAAAAGCACTACAGGAATGTTACCTTCAACTTCAAGATCCTTCTGCTTATTCTTAACATTGTTGAAATCCCTGTCCATAGCTAAAGGGGAATGTTTTGTCTCTCCATTAAAACTCATTAATCTACCAGTTAATCATGGCTACTTGGTAATTGCTGCTAATGAGAAGGCATTCTGATGTGGCCTCTGGAAAGGGTACCAAGAAGAGTGAGGAAGTTGCACTGTCCCTGAGTACATAAACCCCATTCTCAAATAAATAGCCCGGATCCCAGGTAGAACTTGAAGGGTAGTGCCCGACTAAGGGATTCTTGGGGAAAGTACCTACTTTTTCTAGGAGTCAGTTTTTTCATCTGAAAAATTGGCCTAAAGTATGACACATTGTAAGTGCTCGTACTTGCTGTCTCTGTTATTGTTGTAGAGAGACAGCACAAGTTCAGAGCAAGGACAATCACTCAGGACGCCTCGGGTGTTATGCTTGAGAGAATGGTGGTACAGACTGAAGTGTGAGGAGGGGAAAGAGAAGTGGGGAGTGTTGAGTGAGTGGGTGGGGTCACACTCAAGAAGATAAGGAGAGAGAGTGGCAGTATGATGGCTTCAGGGTGTGTGCAAACAAAGGTTTGAACAGTGCCTTCTCGTATCATTCCAATAAGAGCAAAGGGTGTGTATTTTTTTTTCAAAAGCCCCTGGAACAAGGTGGGAAGGGGTGCTGAGGCCAGCCAATGGAAGGCCTTGAGTGCAGAACAGGAGTTTGGGCCTTTTCCCCTTCTGTGCTGCAGCTTTTGGAGTAGCACTATGATCAGCTGAACCCTGTGTCATTTTGAGAACATGAATCTGAATGCGGGACACAGAAGGGACCATAAGAGAAAAATAAAAGAGGTAATCAGATAACACTATCTGTCATGAATGGATCGGCATATTCTCAGGGCACATGGAAGGGGCGGTGGGCACGTCATAAAGAGGCCCTGGGTCTGAAACATGGAAAAAACTGAACTAAAGGTCCTGTAGCATCATGTCTGTAGATGTTGTTATAAGAAAGATTGGGAGGTTGGCAGAATAGGGAGGTGTGAGACCCCAGACTTGGATGACAGGAACATATGACAGGCTAGACATTTTGACAAGTCTTGTCCAGGTTTAATGCAAAGTCATATTAGGAGAAAGACATGGCCTTGCGTAGCATAAGAAGTGACAGTGCAGTCCAGAGTGCTGGTGTTTCATAAGGCTTTGGCACATTTTCTGAATGATTCTGGCTGTTGGCCTGGTTGTGAGTTTCCTGCTTACAGTTCCCTACATGTGTCTCGCTGAGGATTAAAGCCCTGTAGGCTTTGACACAGGCATCTCCCAGAGCCCACTTCCTTCTTTCTTTTAGCTGTAGCACAGTTGGGTCATCTGACAAGATGTGAGGTAAAATTCTTGTGCTGCACAGACCAGATCCAGAGCTCATTGGCAAAGAAAAAAGGAATTAGTCCCTCTATCCAAGTCTGACTTAAAAATGCACATTTGTTTTTAAACACCAACCTCAAGTCAGCTGACTCCATTTGGGGAAGAAACCCAAAGGCCTCCCCTGAGAGCGACCACCTCTTGTGAGGCTGGCTGTGCCCAAATGCCCCAGTGATGAGGAGAAGAGATGGCAAGACGAACTGCCCCTCAGGTTTGTGCTCCTGTATTTTTTCTTCTGGTTTGTTTACTTGTGCATTGATGCAATATTTAGGAGGGACAAATGGAATCTGATGAGACTGATGAATTTATGCTATTCATTGAAACAAGATTTGAATATTTTCTTGGAGTGACGTAGTTATGTGGGCATATTTAACCTTAAGATGTGTCTGGGAGTCATATTAAAAGATCACCTATGATTATGGATGTTTTATTCTATCAAAGACTAACCATGCAATATAATCATATGGGAAATCTATTTTATTACTCTCTGCTACTTATAAACTATAAATGGTTATGTGACTTTTGGTAAATCATGAGGTTTAATGGAAAGATACTATAATAAAGTCTTACTAAAATGCTGTTTGTTGCTGATGTTAGAATTAGATTTATTTTATCACTTTCCATTAAGTTTCTCTAGTTTTAGAAGGGCATAATCTAGCTCAGTGTTTGACTGAATCTAGCCCAGTGTCAGATTCATGTTCTCAAAATGACACAGGGTTCGGCTTCTCATAGTGCTATGATAAGCTGCAGTACTATAAACAGACCTCCGCTGGTTGCACTTGAAGTTATGATGTATTATGTTAGCAAGGCATGTACCTGCTTCTTTCAATAAGGGCTTAAAATGTCACCTTAAAAGCATGAGCATGCTTTTTTCAAAGGCTTTACAAATGTGACACCTATAGCTAGCTATAAGGAAGGCTGTGTACTCTTTTAGCGGATGATAAACACTGCCCTGTGTTTCTTATTGGACACCATTGACGTCCATAATTTCTATCAATACTGTTGTTGTGGGAAAGAATAAGAAAATGAGACAGAATCTGGCAGGTTCAAGAAAGGAAATAAAACAAAAAGAAGAACAAAAAAAATCAATCATTTAATTTAATTAAAACTAAAACTCCTCGCTCTTAAGCAAAATGCTAGTTTGCACTGTGGCTCTGAAGGCGGGAAGACCTGGGTGGTGGGAAGGATGTTTTGAAAGATACAGAGAGTGACCAGCTGGTTGGGGAAATCACAGTGGTCACCCCCAGGTGACTGGAGACCATGTGTTGTCAGAGGCTGAGTGTGTTCACTGTAAACATATGCATCATATGGGCTACGGAAGAGGACAGTGCTCCCCAGACAAGCAGAAAACACTTCTTGAGGTGAGTTTGATCTTCCTGATAGTGGAGATGAATTTAAGAAATACTAATGGCCTTTCTCAGATTAACCCACAATTGTTAATCTTTTAACCCTCAAAACCTTTGGGCCCCTGCATGGTAGCTTACTTAGGAGAAAAACTTGACAGGTGTGGACAAGGACTGGCTAAGACCCACTTCTGAACCACATCCTTAAAAATTTACACAGATAGCACATGTTCAATGTCAAAAATAAAACTAAAACAGAATATCAATAGATAAGTTAAAAAGATGAAAAATAAAAAAATACCATTGTATATCATAGCTGTAAGATACTTCCATAATTTACAAAGTTATGCCCCTCACAAGTCTAGCACCTGAAATTATAAAATAATATGGAATGTCAACTGTAATTGAAATATTTTTTAAATGCAAACCATTAAAAAAATGCTTTTTAAATGGTGTGCACGATGTTCCCCATCATCGTGAAATAAACACTGTTAATATTTTGGTGGGTATGTTTTTTGCCCTGAACACATATACATTTTGAGAGAATATACTTGTACTGTACCTGCTCTTTTATTACTTATTTCCCTTTCAATAACATATTGTGAACATTTCACCATGTTAATGATTTTCTTTCTACAAAAGCTCTTAAATCCCATTATACAGATAATTTATTCACTCTTGGTATATATTTTATTGTTTTAAATTGTTAATGTTACCAAAACTAACATCTTTGTAGGAAAACTTTGTATCACTGCTGGATTATTTCCTTGGGACCAATTCCCAGAGGTGGAATTGTGTTGTCAAAGGGCACGAGCAGTTTTGAAGCTCTGGATACTTGCCATAGACTAATTTAGGAAAATGCTATTAATTCATATTCCCTCCAGCATGGTATGAATACCATTTTCCTACGCTTTCACCAACACTGGGTTTTAACATTAAAAAACTAATACTAATAACTGGCAAGGCTACTTTGTTGTCTTAATGTACTTCAATGAAACAATTTGTAAAACCTCTGGCTTCTTATTCTGCCCTTTTTGATTCACTCTCTTGTCCCTTTTGGCTATTCATTAGCAAAGCAAGCTAATGAATAGCCAAAAAAAGCTCCTCTTTCGCTAGCAAAGCAAGCTCCTCTTGAAATAACTTATGCAACCTAATTTCTGAGCCCTTTGACCTCATTTGATGTTGCTAGGCAAGTCTGCCCAGTATGAGGGAATTAGATCCTTTTGATCTGACTCTTTACTATTTGAACCACCTCGGGTAAACCTCAGTATTTATGATTTTATCTCCTGTTTACCTTTAAAATGTGAAGATTAGAAATGACTTTCTACCTTACCACATGGTTATACTGGAAACATAAAGAGACAAGATAGAGGAAATAGAAAAAAGTAAAACTACAAACTGGTGCTATTACTCTGATTGTCACTGTGAAGTTTATTTATATTCTTACTTTATAACGTATATAGTGTTTGGAGAGCTGAATGCTGAAATTCTGACAATGACTTCTAATTCTAAATTTAGAAAGTTGTGAGTGTGTATTACAACATATTTCTTGGTTCTTAGATTCAGCAGCAGCCTTTGGTGTGTTCCAGCAGCACGCAAACATATTTTCCATTAAAAATGGTTTTTATTTGGTTGCTTACTTATCTTCCATTTCTCCTGGGCAACTTATCTATCTTCTCTTTGCTTAGTTGTTCAAGTTATAAATTGGAGACAAGAATATAATTTAAAATGGTATTTTACTTATTTTTCTCTTAAACTTTTCAATAAGATTTTGGGATTAATTTTTTTTAAGGATTACTCTACTCTTCTTATATTACATTTCCATCATCCACTTGCTTTGCTCTGACCCCTACTGATAGCTCCTCAAGGGCAGAGACCAGTTTTACATGTGTTTCTCTCTTCAGGACCTGGTTTGGGGTCTGATGCTCTGTGGGGGATCAATATGTGTTTCTTGAATGAGTCAACAGAAGGGAGCTAGGAATATTTTTACATAATTCTGCAAAGACAGGAATATCCCAAAAAGAGATTACAGAAGATTTTGAAAATGGAGATTTTCTGGGAGGCAAATTGATTATTTTGTTTGTTTAGTTTAGTTTGGGTTGATTTCCATTTCTATTGAGTAAATCTTTAAAGCTCTTAATGGGGATATTAGGCAAATAAATACAAGCCATGGGTAGATCCAGGAAAATGGAGACCACAGGTTTGGCATGTGCAAGTCTCTTAGAAGATAGCTTTACGGTGAGTACAGCATTTCACTCTGATCCTCAGCTCAGTGTTAGGCTGTTAAAATCAAGACTAAGCTAACATTTGGCAATGGTTTAAATGGTACTGAATAAATAATGATGATGGCTAATAATTAATACTATGTGTGAGGCCTGCTTCTAAGTGTCTCATATAGAAAGTAGTCAGTATTGTCATCTGATTTTGCAGATCAAGAAAGTGAAGCACAGAAACCGATTTGCCTATGTTGCACCAGTAGCCGGTGCAGAGCTGGGACTTATGATGCAGTCTACTCTGGATTCTGTGCAATGGTGAGGGTAGGACGGACTGAACTGGAGAGATATTAACATGGTTTTGGGGTGGCTGATGATGTTCATGCTGCTCATTTGGGTATATAATATGGTCACCATTTATTCCATTCCCACTAGGAATATGCACTATTCTGGATTCTTTACATTCCTTATCCCTAATCTTTCTCACAAACTTGGAAGATTGATATCATTCCAGCTTTAGGGCCAAACATAATAAGACTCTGAGAGGTTCAGTAAGTGGCCCGAGGGTGGCAGCTGGGAATCAAGGAACCATCAGTCTACATCCAGTCTATTTAAATTCCCAGCTCATGGACCACACTGGTCTGGACAGTTGAGTGCTGATGTGCTTGGTTCTTCATCCAAAGGTGCTAAGGTCCAGTGCTACTTCATCTGGAGGTGTTGAGTCTGGAAACTCAACCAAATCATCCCCTTACTTGGAGGTTAGAGGGAAGCACTGAACCTCAGTCTTTCTGAATCTACATGGGCCAGTGGGAAATGGCTCCAACACTTGATTTGCAGGCTGGATGCTCCCTTGCAGGACTGTTCAATTTATTGTGAATGTTTAAAATATGTGGGGACACTTTCCTTACACTTCATATCTTGAGCCGAAAATTTTGCTCCAAGGAAGTCCTACGAATGTCTCCAAGGGGCTGTGTTGGAGTACGGTGGGTGCTAGCTTGGAAAGTAGAGGCCCAACTTCCTTTTCTCCTGGGCAACTTATCTATCTTCTCTTTGCTTAGTTGTTGCAGTTTTAAAGTGGAGATAAGAATATAATTAAAAATGGTATTTTACTTATTTTTCTCTTAAACTTCTCAATAAGATTTTGGAATTAAACTTTTTAAAAAATAGATAACATATGTTTTATTTACTTTTGAATTGATATCACACAATTTAAAAGGCTATTCAGTGAAGTCTCTTACTTTTTCCCAGCCATCTCTTTCCCTCTTTCTTACCAATAGGTAACTATTGTTAATATTTTCTTGTTTTCTTCCACCTGTATTTATTAGTCAGGGTATCCAGAGAAACAAAACCAATATGATATACAAGTATGTATCTCTATAGGAAGGAATTTATTATAAGGTGCTGGCACGTGTGATTATGGAGGGTGAGAAGTTCCACAACTGGCCACCTGCAGACCTGGGAAAGCCAGTGGTATATTTCTAAGGTTTGGGAACTGGAGAGCCCACGGTGGACATTCCAGTCCAGGTCTGAAGACCTGAGAATCAGGAGCGCTGAGGGAAGAAGAAGACTGATGTCAAGGGTAATCAGTAAGGGAGAGTGAATTCAATCTTCCTCTGCTCTTTTGCTCTATTTAGTCCCCCAGCAGACTGGATGATGGCCACCCTCCTGGGAGAGGGCTGCCTACTTTGGTCAGTCCACCAATTCACATGCTAATCTCTCCCAGAAACACCCTCACAGCTACACCCAGAAATAGTGTTTGACCAGCTCTCTTGGCATCCATGGATCAGTCAAGGAGACACGTAAAAATTAACCATCACATACCTTAGTGGTGTACGCACCTCAGTATTTGTTTCATGTGTGTATCCGATGAGCAGCATTTTGAACATTTTGATGTACTCTTTTACTATTTACAACCTTGCACTATTACAGCCAATGTTTCAATGGAAAATAGCCTTGCTCATGTCATTGCACAGAAGTATTTGCAAGTGTATTCGTTGACTAAATTTCTAGAAGTAGAATTGCTAGGTCAAAGGCTATGTGCATTTGTGATTTTGATATTTATTTCAAAATGGCCCACCTGCCTCCCATTAGGTTATATCAATTAACACCTCCACCAGGAATGTTGGAGAGGATATTCTCTATGCTTGTTAACACAGTATGCTGGCAAACTGGCTTCTATTAAACTTTGGTGATCTAATGGGGGAAGAGGTTAACTCAGTGTGCTTTTGAAATGTTCATATTTCATATTATGATTGAGGTTTTTAAAGCAGTTTTGGGTTCATAGCAAAATTGAGAGGAGGGTACGGAGAATTCTGAAGTTTTACCTGAGCCTCCCTGCCAATTATCCATATGGCTGCCTCCTTAGAGTGGCACATTTGTTATGATTGATGAACCTGCACTGAGACATCATAATCACCCAAAGTCCATAGTGTACAGTCCATAGTTTACTCTTGGTGTTGTTTGTTCTCAGGGTTTGGACAAATGTATAATGACATGTACCTATCATTATAGTATCATACGGAGTGGTTTCACTGACCTAAAAAAATCATCTGTGTTCTGCCTATTAACCCTGGACACCACTGATCTTTTTACTGTCTCCACAGTTTTGTCTTCTAGAATATCACAAAATTGAAATCATACAATATGTAGCCTTTCAGTTTGTCTTATTTCACTTAGTTACATGCATTTAAATGTCCTTTCTGTTTTTGTTTTTCACAGTGTGATAGATTATTTCTTTTCAAGGCTGAATAATATTCTAGTGTCTGGATGTACCATAGTTTATTATGCACCTACTGAAGGATACCTTGGTTTGCTTCAACATTTTGGAAATTACGAATACTACTTATATAAATATTCATGTTTTCAGCTCCTTTGTGAAAATACCAAAGAGTGTGATGGCTGGGTTGTAGGGTTAGACTACGTCTAGTTTTGCAAGAAACCATCACACTGTCTTTCACAGTAGCTGTATAATTTGCTTTTCCACTAGCAATGAATGAGAATTCTCCTGTTGCTTGAGATCCTGGTCATTACTTGCCAGTGTTCTGCATTTTGGACATTCTAATAGGTGTGTAGGTATTCAGATTATTTTAAAACCATTTGTGATCATAACTTTTGGTTTGTTCAGTGTTTATTTTTTAAACCTTGGCTGTGAGTCCAGCTGTGGTGTGCTACAGTGGGGAATGGGGATCTGGCTACTGCCTGGAGGGGTCATAGAAAACAGCCAGACAGCAGCACACATGACACACATGTGAAAGAGAGAGATGGATGTCGAGACAGTGACTAATGAGCTGAGCCCTACACCAGCCTGGTCATGGGGCATTGCAGTTGGGAGGGATGAGGTCTGAGCAGATAGGCCAAAGGTGGATGGAACAGCAGCATTAGAGCCTTGTTGGAGGATCAGAAAGAGGATCTGTCCAAGGCTGTGTAGTGAATGGGAGACAGAAGCAGGGGCCAGATCACCATGGGGATTTGGGACCATGGCAAGGACTTGGAATTTTCTTCTAGATTTCAGGTAGCTTCAGTCTCAGGTGGGGGTGTCTATAAGCCTTACTTCATAGACCATAAATGCTCAGTGCATGATATTAGGGAGGCACAGCTTCCATGCACAAGCCATGGGGATGTCATTGAATTTGCTGCAAAAGATTATGGTAGGGGTAACATTTGGTATAAGTCTGGCACCCAGGACCTGGCACTCTGGTGCCCAGCCCTGAATGCCTGTGTTTGACAAGGGACACAAACTTTACCTAAATATTGCTATGGAAACATTCCACAAAAATACATTGTGCCCCTCCCAGAAATAAGACAGTTTATAAAAGTCTTTCTCATTTATAATCTCATACAATACTAAAAGGACTGGTCATTTGGACAAATTATTATGGAGTGTCCAGTCTGGACTAGACCTTGTGCTTGGTGCTACAGATAGTAAGAGGAAGAGACAAAGAAGAAGAAAAGGTGAAGCCACTTAGCCTAGTTTTGAGACAAAGTCAAATGTCAGCAATCAGAATGAAGGCAGGAAGGGGACAGCAAAAAGAGCTAGAATGCTTCTGTGCTCCAGACGAGAGCTCTGGCCTTACAGTGCAGGGCATGTGCAAATCTGCCTTGGGGACCTGCTTGGTGGTATTGGGAGCCCATTGGGGCTGTAGCTTCTCTTACATCCTCCTCTGGAGGTGTGGAAAGGATTATCATCTAACTTTAGAGCTGAAGAAATAAGAACGTTCCTCCAGACTACTGAGTGGACAGAGGGTGGACCTGAAACTGGCTCATAGACTTGAAGGCCATGGTTCTCTGTGCTCTAGGATAGAGCAAAATTCTTACTTTCTTGGAAAGGCCTTCAGGAGAGGATCTCAACCTACCATGCATCCTCTTTTCCTGTGGCTCCTCTGGTTCCATTATTTCAGAGCTGCTTTGTTTACCAGTCTATAACATTGGCAAGGGCCATGCAGAAAGGGTCTGAACTAGACCACCACCTTGGGTGCCTTGGGTAAGTCTCTTAGCCAAGAGGTACTTCCGTCTTGTGAAGACACATAGGGCACTCAGGCCCATCTCTGTCATTTGTTGTCAGTGCTGAGTGGGGATTAGTGTGTGTGTGTGTGTGTGTGTGTGTGTGGTGACTGAGTTGAATGCCTCAAGAACTGCTGGCCCAGAAGAGATGTTAAGGAATGAAGGTTTTCATGGAACATCTGGAACATCTGGGCAGAAAGTAGGAAGGCTTTGAGATCAGTTAATACCCCAGGGAGCTTTGCCTCTTGTTCCAGGGGAAAAAAGGACAGGGTTTGCTTCTGAAAAGAAGAGACTCTGCCGGTGAATTTTAGGTGTTTAACCCAGATGGTACTGCCCAAGGGAACACAACATCAAGTGATAATGATAGGTAAAAAAGGGTTTCAAAGGGATATTTTCAAAAGAAAACCTAAAAAAATATTTATAAAACCTGAAATGTATCTATGCTAACAATAAATGAAATAAATATTTTAGGATTCTCAGATTTTTTAGGCTCTCAGTTTCCCTATATCTGTGTTCAATCTGTCCATGACAATGGTATGACTAGTGTCAAACACTAAAATTTCAGTGAGGACTTTAGTAAGTTTGATGTCTGAAGTCTTCAGACATAGCTCAAGTCAATGAAAAAAGAAATGATGACATTGCTATAGAACTAGGCAATGGCATGTTTGGGTCTTTTGTGGAAGTTTTCCTCTTTTTTAACAATTTGAAGGGAAAGTATTGGAAATGAACATGCCTATAAATTATGCCCTGTCTTTTTTTCTAAACATGCTGAACTTCTTGACAAAGAAGCACTTCTTGGCTGAGATTAGTAGTGTTGCTTTTAATGACTGTAGCTGCTCAGTCATTTATGCTGACGATATATTTCAACATGACCCACAAAACCAACACATTCCAAAGCCATGAATTAGCCCCTCAAAGATTGATGTTCCTTCCCTAATTCTATTCCCAGAGTTATGGAGAGGACAGAACTTGACTGGAAATCCTAAAGCAACTTTTTTGGACCTTCTATTACCTGCAATTTCATTTGCTAGCCCCTTGATGTCTTCACCCTAGGCTGATCAGGAGCTACCTCATTCTGGAGGTACCAGCAGTTCTCGGCCTCCCTGGAGCCACCCATCTCCTCCAGGAGATGTCTGGGTGCTTTTCCAACATTATCCATGTTCCTTGCACAGGTTTTATTATGTTCAAGCTTTCCTGAAGGAAACTGAGGCCCAGAGAGGGCTGGCAGTTTCTTAAGATTGTAGCAAATGAATAAGAGTCAGGATTTGGACATGGGTCTGCTGGACTTCCATACCTCTTTACATCTCGTTGTGCTGCAATGATAAGGGCATTCAGAGGAGGATAGCACTTGTTTATGGAATAGTTCTCTTTCAGATGTAGTTGGAACAGTCAAATCTGTATGAGCATTAATATTTCTCAAAGTTTATGGAATTTTTTATTCAAACTGTCACATGTTAACAGTATGCTAGTTTTTTAAAAAACACATTATGTGCAGAGGTTACTTTCCAGCCTCTGAAATGGCTAGTAGATAATATTTAAGCTAAAATCAATATAAGTGAAATGCATACAATAATAAAGTACAAATTCAAATATAATAGGGACTCTATAGATATTTCTCTGGAATGGTTAAATAGACCATGCCTGGAGTAGGTAGGAGAAACCTGGTTTTACAAATAGTATCTCCTATCTACTAAAGATACGAGTTGGCAAAGATATGCAAAAGTGAAAACCCAGTCAGTATTGGTGAGAATGTAAATTGGTAAGTGGCTACGGAAAATGCTACAAAGGGTCCTCAAAAAATTAAAAGAAAACTATATTATGACTCAGTAATCCCACTTCTGGGTATTTATCTGAAGGAAATGAAAGTAGGATCTCAATAAACAGATCTGTACTCTCATGTTCATTGCAGCATTATTCACAACAGCCAAAATCTGGAAACGACCTAAGTGTCTGTCAATAGATAAATAAAAATGTGGAACTTATTTATAAAAAATTGTGTATTTGTTCTTACAAGTTTAAACTTCAGTCATCTTCAAGTACTTCCCATTTGATGCAGTAAACCTATTGAGACATTTTTTCCATTGCTCAAAACAATTTTTTGAACTCATTGATTTTGATGCCTTTTTTTGCTTACACCATTTTTCTTTTTAAGATTTTATTTATTTTTAGAGAGAGGGGAGGGGAGGAAGCAAGAGAGGGAGAGAAACATAAATGTGCAAGAGAAAAATTGATCACTTGCCTCTCTCATGCCCCCAACTGGAAACCTGGCCTGCAACCCACGCATGTGCCCTGATTGGGAATCAAACCAACAACCTCCCAGTTTGCAGGCTGGCACTCAATCCACGGAGCTACACCTCCCAGAGCACTTCTGCCACTTTTTGTTTCAGCTGTCTCACCTCAGCAAAATGTTGCCCTTTGAAGATATTTTTCCACCTGGGAAAACAACAGAAAAGTCACCTGGGGCAAGATTGGGTGAATAGAGAGGATGGGGCACAGGGGTCATGCGGTTTTTGGTTGAAAACTGAAAACGCAGAGTGGTGTGCACAGGTGCACTCGTAAATCACCCATCATGAAAGGGGAAATGCACGGAAAAAATCTTAAAAAAAATCTACTGAAGCCAAATGCAACCTCTCACCACAACGCCAGCTAATATGCTAATACAGATGGGTTCTTAGAACACTCATCTGGGGTGGGGGGAGCCTGTACCAAAGGGGCCCACCCTCCAGAAGATAATTCCAAGTTATTTCAGGTCACCCCTTTGTATATATGCATATATATATAATGAAAAATTATTCGGTTATGAGGAAGAAGGAAATCCTGCCATTTGCAACAACATGAAAGCATTAAGCTAAGTGAAATAAGCCAGACAGAGAAAGACAAATAGTATCACTTATGTGTAGACGCTGAACCCAGGGAAACAAACAGTGAGTGATATTACCAGGGGCAGAGGGAGGGGGTAAATGGGGAGATGTTGGTGAAAGAGTGCAAACTTCCAGTTACAGGAGTATCAAGTTTGGGTATCTAATGTACAGTATGGCAATTATAGTTAATAATACTGCATAACAGTAATACTTGAAAGTTGCAAAGAGAGTAGATTTTAAGTGTTTTATGGAAAAAATAAGTAGTAATTATGTGATACGCTAGAGGTCATAGCTAAAATCGTATTGCAATATATAAATGTATGAAACCAATACATGTAAGCCTTAAACTTATACAATGTTATATGTTAATTATATATTTTTAAAAGCTGGAAACAAAACCATCAAACAAAGAGAGGATAATCTGTAAAACTTTTAGCAAAGATTCACAGGATTTCTTTCCTGGAAGGAAACTATGATTTATAGTCAGTGGTGATAGAATATGTACTTAGACTTAGCTGGCTTCAAAAACTTCATGTGGAATTTCCATGACTACCCTTTTGAAAAAATCTTCCCCAAGGTTTAAGCATTTCTCTAGATTAATTCAGTAGGTGAGTCATAGGGAGAAGAGGAGGTTAATTTTTGCTGTTGTAATAACATGGGAAATTATACCCAGTATCACTCACCATGCTTGAATATTTATCATCAACCTCAATTCTGAGAATTATTTAACTGCAAAATCAGAGTTCTAAACTTTTTTTTTTTGCTGGCTGAAATTTTAAAGAAATTTTGTAAGGTAGTGACTTAGTGTATAGAAACTAGGTTCATAGGGAAGTAAAAAATGTAGATGGGGAAGGGGTGGAGAAGGCAGGCACTTCTGTTACTCTGGAACTGATATCCAGGTGACCAATTACTATTCCAGGCAAACCTGCTGTGTGTGGCTAAGCTGCCTTCCCCCCCACCCCCCCCCCCCCACCAAATTCCTGTCTGCTGCATCAATGTAGACAGGGGTGTCAAACTAATTTTCACCGGGGACCACATCAGCCTCACGGTTGCCTTCAAAGGGCCGAAAGTAATTTTAGGACTGTGTAAATGTAACTACTCCTTAACAGTTAAGCGAGAGCTCACGGAGCTGCCACCGGGTAGAGACAAGATGCTGGGCCGGATAAAACAAGGTGCAGGGCTGGATTCAGCCCACGGGCCTTGTGTTTGCCACCTGTGATGTAGAAAAAGGTGTCTCTGCATTAGTGAATGCACTCAGTTACATACAAACAGAGCAAATCTTGCTGAATAGAATCACCTCTGTGATCGATTGGCTGTTGTCACTCCTAACTATATGTATATTGGAATCACCTGAGGAGACTTACCAACTCCTTCCGCCTCCTGCCTCTGAGCTTTTGATGTGATTTCTCTAGTATGGAGTCTGGGCAAGGGATTTTAAAGAACTTGCCAGGCGATTATATTCTGCAGCCAAAAATCTAATAAATTACTAAGTAAACAAGAAGCTGGCTAGAGCAAGGCTATCCTGGGTGACTGCCAAATCCTGCCGGCCAATGGAATTTAGGTCCATTTCCCAGAAAACTTTGTCTCTGCATTTTATTAAAGGCTCTCTATCTTGTCAGTGTGGTCTGAATTGTCTAAGGCACAGCAGGCATAAATACAGTTGACTCTTCAACAACGAGGGGTTAGGGAGACTGACCCTTGCACAGTTGAAAATCTACAAATAAATTTTGACTCCCCATCAACTTTCCTAATATCCTACTGTTGACCAGAAGGAAGCCTTACCAATAACATAAACAGTTGACTAACACATATTTTGTATGTTTATGCATTATATACTGTATTATTACAATTAAGCTAGATAAAAGAAAATGTTACTAAGAAAGTCATAAGCAAGAGATAATACATTTACAGTATTTATGGAAACAAGTCTATGTAAAACTATCTGCACAGTTCAAACCTGTGTTGTTCAAGGCTCAACTGTAGTGTAAATGTAACCACTTTCATTCATTTGGTACATGTTTAAATGTCTGCTTTGTTCAAGCTAGTGGGAAAAAGCCTATCTTTCAGCATTGGACTGTGTTAGGGGAGAGAACCCAAATAATACAATGCTATGAGGTGGAGGGTGCTGGTGCTCTCCAGAGGGGGAGGTGAAGCACCAGAGTTAGAGGAGGGGAGATGGTTGCCTCTTTCCCCTGTTTAGAGGGATAGGAAGACCCTAGAATACACTCTGGAAGAGCTATACAGGAGTTAGAGTGGGGCTGGAAAGACAAGAAGGAAGGAACTGAGTTGGAGGAACTATAAAGAGAATTAGTGTGTCATTTGACTCAAGCCAAAGAAGAATCAAGGGCCATGAGGGAAATGTGTAAAAAAAAAAAAATAGAGTCAAGGTGGATTTGGAATGTGACATCCAGTGACCTGGGTTTTATCCCAGAGAAAGTAGGGAGCCCTGCCTGGCTGGTTTTGACAGCCAAGGTTGAAGCACAGGGCAAGTCTGGACTTGCCTATTTAGAGAGAGGAAGGGAGAGAAAGAAAGAGAGAGTGGAACAGAGAGAAAGAGAGAGAGAAACATTGATTTGTTTTTCCACTTATTTGTGTATTCATTGGTTGATTCTTGTGTGCCCTGACACCAGAATCTTTGTGCAATCTCTGAGCATCAGAATGACACTCTAACCACCTGAGCCACCCAGCCTAGCACTCTTCATCCAGCTAATCTGTATTGTTTAGAAGAAAATTGTGTTTTGTCTAACCTTCTGGTTTGACAGAGTGGAAAAGAAGCTTGTGTCGGCTACACACAGTTTTTATTGACAAGATTGCATCTGAGGTGGTTGGATTTTTCCTAATTGAGTAAATTAGTAAATTGGTGCTTTACTCATCTCTTCTTTTCTCTAATCTTTGTCTCTTCCCAGTTCTCCTGAGAAAGAAATTTAAGCACTTTCTCCTTATCCCAAACACAAAATCATTTCTCGATGAGTAACACTGAAACTCCGAGTATAAAAAGATTGTGTAGCCCTTAAGAGGTTTAATGATTAGCATGGAGTATAATGAACAACTTTGGCCATATTGACTCTTTAGTAATATGGTAACTGTTTTTTCTCTTCTTTAAAAAAAAATAAAATAAAATTTAAAGATCAACCAGATCTTGGCATAAATGGCCAACACACTTCTGTAGGTGATATTTCTGGATTAATTTGATTGTGTCTCAATGCTCTTCAGTGAATTTTATTTTTTTAATTAAATTTTATTTTTTTACTTTATTTTTATTATTTACACTATTACAGATGTCCCCATTTCCCCAACCTCTTTACCCACCTCCCTTCCACCCCTGTCCTCACAGCACCTTCCCTCTGGCCATCATCACTCTGTTATATGTATCCTTGGGTTATTCATATGTGTTCTTTGGCTAATCCCTTCACCTTCTTTCAACCAGCCCACTCCTCCACTCACCCCTGCAACAGATGTCAGGCTATTCCATGTATTCATGCCTCTGTTTCTATTTTTTTGTCAGTTTTCTTGGTTCACTACATTCCACATATACTGCATTTTTTGGACATAAGACACACCTAAGTTTTAGAGGAGGAAAATAGGAAAAAATTTGTGAAACAAAAATGTGGTAAAATATTTAATAACATAAACAACATAATATTTCACCAATATAAATGTAAACAGAACTCAACAGCAACATTAACAACCATTATTCCTCCCAAATTTGCGGGGGAAGTGTGTCTTATAGTCCAAAAAATATGGTAAGTGAGATCATATGGTATTTTTCTTTCACTGACTGGCTTAGGTCAGTTAGCATAATAATCTCCTGGTCCATCCATGCTGTTGCAAAAGGTAAGAGTGCCTTCTTTTTTATTGCTGCATAGTACTCCATCCTGTAAATGTATCACAATTTTATTGTATACTCATCTACTGATGAGCACTCAGGCTGTTTCTAGATCTTGGCTATTGTAAATAACACTGCTGTGAACATAGAGATGCATATATTCTTTTGAATTTGGTGTTTTGGGATTTTTAGGATATATTTTCAGGAGTGGAACTGCTAGGTCAAATGGCAGTTTCATTTTTAGTTTTTTGAGGAAATTCCATACTGTTTTCCACAGTGGCTATACCACTCTGCATTCCCACCAACAGTCTACTATGGTTATCTTTTTTCTACATCCATGCCAAAACTTGTTGTTTGTTGATTTATTTGTTGTAGCAGTTCTGGCAAGCATGAGGTGATAGCTCACTGTGGTTTTTAATTTGCATCCCTCTGATGATTAGTGATGTTAAGCATCTTTTCATATGTCTATTGGCTATATGTATGTTCTCTTTGGAGAAGTGCCTATTCAGGTCCTTTGCCCATTTTAAAAAAATTAGATAACTTTTTTTCTGGTGTTGAGTTGCATAAGTTATTTACATATTTGGGAAATTAAATTCTTATAAGATGTAGCATTGGCAAACATGTTCTGCCAAACAGCGGGTTCTTTTCTCATTTTGTCGATGGTTTCTTTTCTTGTGCAGAAGCTTTTTAGTTTAATGTGCAGAAGCTTTTTAGTTTAATGTGCAGAAGCTTTTTAGTTTAGTTTAGTTTAGTTTAGTCTCATTTGTTTATTTTTTTCCTTTGTTGCCCTTGACCTAGGAGATATATCAGCAAAAATATTGATTCAAGAGATGCTTGAGATTTTACTGCCTATGTTTTCCTTTAGGAATTTTTATGGTTTTGTAGCTTATACTTAAGTCTTTTATCCATTTTGAGTTTATTCTTTTGTATGGTGTAAGGAGGTGGCCTAGTTTTATTTTTTGGCATGAATCTGTCCAATTTGCCCAACACCATTTATTGAAGAAACTGTCTTTATTCTATTGTATACTCTTGCCTCCTTTGTCAAATATTAATTGACCAGAGAGTTGTGTCTTTATTTCTGGTCTGTTCTCTCCCATTGGTCTATGTACCTGTTCTTATGCTAGTTTTGATTGCAATAGACTTACAATATAGTTTGATATCAGGTATTGTGATATCTCCAACTTTGTTCTCCTTTCTCAAGATTGCAAAGGTTATTTGGGGTCTTTATAGTTCCATACAAATTTTTGGAATATTTGTTCTAGATCTGTGACATTTTGATAGGAATTATGTTGAATCTGTAGATTGCCTTGGGTAGTATGGACATTTTAATGATGTTAATTCTTCTAATCCATGAACATGATATATGCCTCCACTTAGGTGTATGTTTGTTTCTCAATTTGTTTATTCAATGTCCTACAGTTTTCATAGTACAGGTCCTTTACCTGCTTGGTTAAATTTATTCCTAGGTACCTTATGTTCTGTTTCAATAATAAATGGGATTGTTTCTTCATTTCTCATTCTGATAGTTCATTATTGGTGTATAACAATACCACTGATTTCTGCATATTAATTTTGCATCCTGCTATTTTGTCAAATTCATTTATTAGATCCAGTACTTTTTGGTGGAGTTGATAGGATTTTTTTATTGTTGTTCAAGTACAATTGTCTCCATTTCCCCTCCACTACTCCCTCCCCGCCCCAGCCATCCCTGCCTCCTACCCTCAATCACAATATCATATCATGTGTGAATAATGACAGTTTTACTTTTTCCTTTCAATTTGAATGTCTTTTATTTCTTCTTTTTTTCTGATCGCTGTGGCTAGGACTTCCAGTACTATGTTGAATATGAGTGGTGAAAGTGGACATCCTTGTCTTGTTCCTGATCTTAAGGGAAATGCTTTTAGTTTTTGCCCATTGAGTATGACATTGGCTGTAGGTTGTTCATATACAGTCTTTATTGTGTTGAGGTATGATCTCTCTTTTCCCAATTTATTGAGAGTTTTTATAATAATTGTTGGATTTTATCAAATGTTTTTTGATAAACAAACATTCTGCTTCTATTGATATAATCATGTGACTTTCATTTTCTTTACATGATGTATCACATTTATTGATTTACAAATATTGTACCAACCTTGCATCCCTGGGAGAAACTCCACTTGATCATGGTTGTTATTTTTTTAATGTATTGTGTATCTTGTTTGCTAGTATTTTGTTGATAACTTTAATACCTGTATTCATCAAGGATATTTGCCTATTATTTTCTTTCTTTGCTGTGTCTCTACCTTGTTTTGGAATTAGGATAATACTGACCTCATAGAAAAATCTTGGAAGGCTTCCTTCCTCTCAAATTTTTTGGAATAGTTTGAAAAAGATAGGTGCTAGTTCCTCTATGAATGTTTGGTATAAATTTCTCTGTGAAGCCAACTGCTCAAGGATTTTTGTTTGTTGAGAGTTTTTTTTTTTATTACTGCTCCAATTTTATTAATTTAATCAGTCTATCAGTTGTTTTGGTTCTTCCTGATTCAATTTTGGAAGATTGTATATTTCCAGGAATTTATCCATTTTGACCAAATTGTCCAATTTTTTCCCATATAGTTGTTCATAGTATTTTCTTACAATCCTTTGTATTTCTTTGGTGTCATTTGTTACTTTTACTCCTTCATTTCTGATTTAATTTATTTGGATCTTCTCACTATTTTTATTGGTGAATCAGGTAAAAGTTTCATCAATCTTCTTAATCTTTTCAAAGAACCAGCTCTTGGTTTCATTTATCTTTTGTATTGTTCTTTTAGTGTCTATGTCATTTATTTTTGCTCTGATCTTTGTTATTTTCTTCCTTCTACTTTCCTGGATTTTATTTGTTGCTTTTTTCTAGTTTTTTTTTCATGTAGGGTTAGATTGCTTATCTGAGATTTTTCTTGCTTTTTGAGGTAGGCCTGTAATACTGTGAACTTTCTTCTCAGGGCTGCTTTTGCTGTATCCCATAGATTTGGGGTTGTTGTGTGTTCATTTTTATTTGTTTCTATGTAATTTTTAATTCTTCCTTATCTCATTGTTAACTCATTCATTGTTTAATAACATGCCATTTAGTCTCCATGTGTTTGAATGCTTTTCAGTTTTTTTATTGTAGTTGATTTCTAGTTTCATACCATTGTAATGCTTGATACCAATACATGCTTGTTATAATTTTCAATCTTCTTGAAGTTATGTGGTGTATCTTCAAGAATGTTCCATGTGCCCTTGAGAATAATGTATATTCTCTTGCTTTGAAATAAAATGTTCTGTAAATATCAATTAAACCCACCTGATCTAGTGTGTCATTTAAGGTCACTGTGTCCTTGTTGATATTTTTCTCTGGAATATCTTCCTGTGTTGTTGTTCAGTTTTTGTCTGGAAGACCTATCTATTGATGACCATGGGAAATTAAAATTCCCTACTATGACTATATCACTATTGATCTCTCTTTTTAAAGTCCACCAAGATTTTCTTTAAATTTTATGTGCTCCTATTTTGGGTGCTTATATGTTTGTTTACAGGGTTATATCCTTTTGTTGAATCAATCTCGATAGTATTATGTAGTTACCTTCACTGTGTCTTATTATGACCTTTGTTCTGAAGTCTATTTTGTCAGATATAAGCATTACTATCTCAGTTTTTTGTTTCCATTTGCATGGAATATTTTCTTCCCTACCTTCACTTTCAGCCTGTGTGATTCTTTTGTTCTGGGGTGGGTCTTTTGTAGATAGCATTTATATGAGTCAGGTTTTCTTACCCATTTAGTTATCCCATGTCTTTTGATTGGAGCATTTAATCCATTTACATGTAAGGTTATAATTGACAGGTACTTATTTGTTGTCATTTTTATTCTTTATACCTATGTTCCTCTCTCTCTATATATATTTCTGCTTCTTAAAGCAGTTTTCTTAAAAACACTTCTTGCAACACTGGTTGGTGGTAATAAACTCTTTTAGAGTTTTGTTTTATTTTGTGTGGGAAGCTTTTTACCTCACCTTCAATTTTAAATGATAGTCTTGCTGGATAGAGTAGTCTTGTTTGTAGGTCCTTACTTCATCACTTTGAATATTTCATGCCAATCCATTCTGGACTGAAATGTTTTGTTTGAAAAATCAGTTGACAGGCTTGTGGGAGTTCCCTTTTAGGTAACTGACTGCCTCACCCTTGCTGCTTTTAAGATTCTCCCTTTAAGCTTTGCTGTTTTAATTATGATGTGTCTTAGTGTGGGTCTCTTTGGGCTCATCTTGACTGGGACTCTCTGTGCTTCCTGCACTTGTGTGAATTTTTCCTTCACCAGGTTATGGAACTTTTCAGCCATTATTTCTTCAAATAAATTCTTTATCCCTTGCTCACTCCTTTCTTTTTCTAGTACCCCTATGATGCAGATACTGTTACATTTGGACATTGTACCAGAGGTCCCTTAGATTTTCCTCATTTTTAAAAAAGATTTATTTATTTAGTTTTAGAGAAAAAGGAAGGGAGAGAAACATTTTAGAGAGAGAAAGAGAGGTAGAGAAACATTTCTCAGTTGACTCTCACACACCCCCAACAGGTGACCTGGCCACAACCCAGACATGTGTTCTGACCAGAAATCAAACTGGTGACCTTTTGTTTTGCAGGACAGTGCCCAACCTATTAAGCCACACCAGTCAGGGCTCCTCTTTTTTTAAACTTCTCTTTTCTTTTTCAGGGCTGTCCAATCTTTTTTGCATCTCAGGTCCAGACTGGAAGAAGTGTTGTCTTGGCCCACACATTAAGTACATTACGACATGTGACCACAAAAAAATCCCATAATGTTTTAAGTAAATTTATGATTTTGTGTTGGGTCGCATTCACAGCCATCCTGTGTGTCATGCAGCCCATGACACCTCCTGGTAAAATTTAGATGATCTGCTTAGGTGCTTACTGTTATCTTGTCCTCTAAATTGCTGATTTGATCTTCTGCTCCATCTAAACAGCTGTTAAGTGTTTTTAGTGTATTCTTCATTTCAGATTCTGTATTCTACACTTCTGCATGTTTTTTTCCCTGTGGTTTCTATGTTTTTTTAATGCTTATTATCTCTTTGGTTAAGTTCTAACTGAGATCATCCATGTTTCCCCTAAGATCCTCGAGCATCCTTATAACCATTATTTTAAACTCTGCATTTGGTATCTTAGTTGCTTCCATTTCATTTAATTATTTTTTCTGGGGGTTTGTCTTGTTTTTATGTTTGGGGCATTTTCTTTGTCTACCCATTTTTTTCTCTATGTACTAGGTAGATCTGGTATGACTCCCAAACTTGTTTTGATAGTTTTATGATGAGGGTGTCTTGTTGGGCTCAGTGGCACAATCTTCCAGGTCACCTGAGCTACAGGAATGTTTCTTATGGGTTATGTGTGTCCTCTGTTGTAGTTCAGGCTTGAATGCTGTTGACCTTCTTGTGGATAGGATTAACCCTTTAGGCTGGGTGCTATGCAGGGGCTATTCCCCAAGGTGGATTTGTTCCCAGCAGGGTCTGGTGCCTGCCAGAATCCTTAGGGGGTGCTGCTTGTGTGTCTAGTTGGTTCCAGCTCTGGTGTATTATGACACCCACAACTGGTTGTGTTGGTTCTGGGTCCACTTGGGTGGGGTTTAGGTACAGGTGCTGTCAGATGTTGTGTGTAACCAGCTTTGGGCTGTCTGTCTGCAGCTACCATGCTGTTCACTGTTCGTGCCTGGATCTACTGGACTTAATTATGTGTGGGAGGGGCAGATCTGTGTAAAAGGGTTGGCATCTTTCAGTTTAGAGTTGGGGGAAGATCTTTAAAAAGACTGAGTCTCCCCAAGGTCTACCTCTACCAGTCAGCTACTCCACCTCCCCCCTGAATTTGCCCCGTCTTTCTACACAGCCTCCTGAAGAGAGACTGTAGGATGAGTCCAGGCTAGTTGAAATAGGGCTAGAGGGTCTCCTACTTGGGGTTCATACAGTCAGGCATGCAATGAGGAGAAATTAACCCCGCTTCAAAGCAAAACTCCTCAGTTTCTGCCAGAGTTTCCAACTCTAGTGCCCCTAGTGGGGCTCACTGCAGGCTCATGTTGGGTACAGCCAGATATACCCAACAGATAGATGTTGCTACAGATAGCAAATCCAGTCACCCTGGGCTAAGGCAGATAGATCAAAAGAGTCTTCCTTTGGGTATGATGCCGTCAGAGACTACAGGGTGGGAGGGAGGGGGGCTTAGCAGGTTGTCCTTATCCCAGACAGTATCCTTTGAGGATTTCACACTTTGAATATCCCCAGCTCTAAGCTGCTCTTCCTTCTCCCCAGGCAACTGTACCCAGTGCAAGTACTGGGACTTGGCAAGACTGATCCAAGCTGTCTTCTGTTGGAGGTGGTGGCTGCAAGCCTGGACGATGGGGGTGGGCACTTCTCCTTTCCAGGGTAGCATGGGCTGATTCACAGGGGAGCTTGGATTTGCCCCCAAGCACTTGTCCATCTGGCTCCTGGATAGAAGGCTTCACAGGATACACAGTCCTAAATAAATCTAGCTCTGCTCAGCTCCCTGTCCCTGCTCCGCCAGCATTGCTGAATCAAGCAGGTCTGGCCAAAGTTCAGCCCTACATAGCACTCCAATCTCTCCGGGCAGCTAGTCTCAGAAGGGAGGGGCTGAAAATCCCAGCCTTGTGTGGCTCTCCTATGCTACAGAATTCACTAGGATGAGGCAAACTGAATAGCTCATCAGGTATGGGGAGGGACGCTGGCTGTGAGCTGGAGGTGGGGGAGATTGGTCTTCTTTCCCAAACCACCCAGTTTAGTCACTGTATGAGTCTCCACCAAAGGTCTCCACTGAAATCCTCCACAGAAGAATAGAAGGCCCCTAAAGTCATTGCTGGGTGTAGCCAGCAGACCCCTCTGCAGCACCCGAGTACATCAGTATGGCCTCACCAGCAGTCGGAGTCTGGACCCTGAACTTCCAAGGCAAGTGCTATAAAAATAGCACTTGTGTTGTTTCTGGGAAGGTGCAGATCAAGTCTCCCAGGTGGACTGAATCCCCACTGATTCCTACTGCCAAGTACACCTTGGGCTCCTCTTCCCATCTCTGTTGCTCTGGGTTGGGGATCCCTGGGTGAAGTTAAAACTCCATGCTCCTAGGGGGAGGGAGTTCCATAGCCACCATACCCCTCTGGTGTCTCAGCAGCCACTGCAGCTGATATACTTTTCTGTGTCTCTGCCTTTCTTACCAGTCTCTATGTGGCTTGTTTTGTAATCATTGGTTATAATATTTCAGATCAAAAACCCTATCGAAGCTAGGCTTCAATTGGGTTTTTAAGTTGATTGTTCTGTAATTTAACTTCAAATCCAGTTTGGGGCTGGAGGTAAGTGGGCATAGCTTCCACCTATTTCATAGCCATCTTAGAATCTTCAGGAAATTTTGTTTATGCAAAAATCTGCTGCTAATGATCCAGCCTGAAGGGGGTCTAGAGATTAGTTTCCTGGATTTGAGATCACTTTGTCAAGGTCTGATTTTAAAGTATCAGAAAGTATTTATTAAGTGCTTTACATTCACTATGTTAGACACATTAAGGGAGATGAAAAATAAAAGGATTTTGGGGTCCCTTGTCCCTCATTGCAAGGAATGTCTGAAATCATAGTAGCAGACTTTCTGTACATGGTCCTAGTGTTTTCTTTATGACCAAGCTAACATTTTTCTAGATGAAATTTGCATATCTATAGTTTCTCAGTTCTGATTCTTACCAGTCATGTAAGTTCATAATCCCATTGTAATATATCTGACCCAGTTTGAAAAATATCTAATGATAAATGGGGAAGGAAACATTATTTTAAAAAGATAATGCTTATTTACACATGAATCTCAGATACATGACACAATAAAGAAATAAAAACACCAAAAAGTCTTAGGTTTAACATCTTGATTTTAAACATTGGACAGTATTGTCCCATATCTACACCTTTTCTCATCAAACCAAGTGTCCAATTTTGAATTGGGAGGACATCTCTTTTCTATACTTGAAATTGTAGCACCTTCCTCACTTTTCTTTGCCAGACAAAGATAACAACACAAAGCACCTAATATGTTCCAACTACCACAATAAGCACTCATATCTGTGCTGTCACCATCCTGGCAAGGTGGGCTCTATTATCCTCATGTGACAGGGAGAACCAAACCTGATCAAACACAACTGGAAAGAGGCTGCCATGGCCTCCCCTACTTATGACTTAATGCTCTTTGTGGCATCTCCATGTACAAACATTTGCTGCTCAGCTTCTTGTTGACATTACAAAATAAAGTGGTTGTGTATATTACTGCTAGTTACTTCTGACTTCTCAGATCCTAAAACAGCTGCCTACATTTCTCTTCACTCTACTCAAAGAGCTGTCTTTGAGTCTTTGTCCTTTCTTCTGGAATGGTCCCTCCTTGTTTATTTACGTAGGTGACTCTCACCATGTTCCAAAGAGGACTTGAGGCAACTTGTTGCTTGTTTAAATGTTTGTTCAAGTCTGCATGGCCCTTTCGGGATGTGTAATGTGGGTTTCCCGGAAGGGCGTTTGTATGTGGGGACACTGATGGGCAGAAAACATGAACTCTGTCTAGAGCGGCGGTTTCAAAAGTTACCCTCATTTATTAAGACCTTGGAAAAGTGTTAAAGCTGCTGTTTCCTGGGAGTTTTCCATCAAAACCAGTCAATTGGCCTTGTAAAAAAAATACGTTTGTAAAGTATCAAGAGAAAAAAAAATATTTTTAAGTGGCTCAAAATAAGCATATAAATCTTCCAGAAGCAGAGAAAATATTTACTGAAAGGTAATGATAAAAAAACATAAATTAGTGCTGAAGTTAGGTCAGACCTTCTTTCCATAATTCAGGCACAACTATTGAAAATATAAGCTCCTTACTGCACTTCACAAATATGCCTTTGCCCATGGAGGGTTTTCCCTCTTAAAATACTTTGTGCTACCATGTGAAGTTGGGATATTTACCATGAAAACCAAATTTTACTTCCTTTCATCTGCTAAAAATTAGAAAATAAATTTTGTGCAGTCAGAAGTTTATTGTTTTAAACTTAACTTCATAAAATAAACTGGAACTGAAGCCTCAATGACACAATTTCAAAAGGCAATTGTGATATTCACTTGAGAATCAGGTGTTGAGAAAGATGTATGGTACACCTGGTGGGTGGCTTTCTCAGCCTTGTGGGGACAGAAGCTAAGGAGTCTTCACACATATTGCATAAGTGCAGACCATGCACTCTTGGTCACACAGGTGGATTCTAGTAGTAAAAATTAAACATGGTCATTAGTTCCCTCTCAGAACTCCATAATGGCCCCTTTGGGAACTCAGCTAGAAAAATGGAGTTATCTTGAAATGGCTCAATCTGAAAGCATTTGAGGACTCAAAAGCTTTCTTTTACAACCTTAGTATAACAAACTTTTACATGCTTATTTGCCTAGATCAACCCCCATATCTGGGTGTCTTTAATGTTAAAATACTTCAGCATAGAAACTTTGATGTATCAGGTGAGTATACATATATTGTGTGTGTCAGTGTTGTGTTTGTGTTATATAAATATTGCATAAATGTGTTTGTATGTATATTGTGTGTTGTATAAATATTGTATATGTTGTGTGTCTATTTTGCATGAGTGTTGTTTATCATGTATATATTTTATGTGTTTTTCATATTTTGTGAATGTTTTATGTGTTGCATATGTGACTGTGTATTGAGTGTGTTGTGTATATTTTGTGAAAGTACCCACCACATATTTTCCTAGGTCCTTGATAAATATGTGTTAAATAAAGGAAAAAACATTATTTATGCTCCTGTGAAGCTCACTGTATAAACTCACAGGTAGTTGGATTGTCAATTCCTTGTGGGTAGGACATGTTTTGTGTTCATTTTTCTGTCATTTAGTGTTACACAGAGGGAGGTGATGCTGGCATGAAGTAAGTAAGGGCTTGTTGGGAACCTCTCTGCCTGGTTTCAGGAGTTGTAACTGCCCCCCATGGCTAAGGCTGAGTGAGAGACCTACGGACTGTGAGCCACCGAGGAAACAAAGCTTGTCTCCCTGGCAAAAGCGCTGCTTCTGCCATCTCTAGCCCTCAATGCTTGCTCACTTGCCTGGTAGTCAATGATGGGTATGACCCCCCTGGGCGGGGGGCAACCTAAGCCAGACGCGATCACTTGGGAGGCCATAAAGGTAGGACTCAGGGTGTGTGTGTGCAAAATAGGGCAAAAAACCCTAAACCCCCCTGGCTATTTTGACATAGCCCGAGTCCCCTTTCCACCTGGAAGAAGCTCTGGGAGAATCACTTCCTAGCTCTAATACACTTAAGCCTGAATCTTGACGTGGAGGGGGTGTAGCCCTCTGCTGGCTGGAGCAGTTTCCTGGGTAATCAGACTTAAGAAAGAATTTGCATAAGTCCTGTGAAGCTTGCTTTGCTAAGAGTGCTCTCATCCATTTGATAAGGGTCTGGGCAGGAAATGAGTATGTCTCCTGAAGTTTTTTGCAACCCCCTTATCTGACAGACACTGACGCAGATTAAGCCCTCAGATTTCTTTGGTATGTTATCTATTGTCTGATCCTTGCTGCCTGACATTGATTGATGAGCTTTACCTGTATCCCTGTGTGTTATGAACCTAATAAAAAGCCATTGAGGAAGGGTCTCTTGGTCTTTCTCCTTTGAGAGTCTGACCACCTCTCCTCCTCAAGCAAATTGTGTCTTGGTAGTATTATTTTCATCCATGGCAGACGGGGGACTTGTGCAGGGTTTCCCCCCCACAAGGGCTCAGATGGGAAATATATATTTTGTAACAGTGCAATTTTGCTCTCAAGCTTGGTCTTCTTGAAGCATATATTTATTTTTCACATCCAGCTTCTGACACATGGTATAAAGCCTTTATTATGTTTACAGTTTTATTGTCTGTAGAATGAGAGCTTTATCTGGTAGGGATCTTATCTGATATGTTGTCAGATATGTCCTAAGTACCCAGAACACTGCCTGATATATAGCATTTACTCAATAAATATCAACTAAATAAATATAAGAATAAATTAGTTCTGACATGTTTGGTCTAAGTTGAGATTTTTAGTCAAATGTGGGTATAATTTATTTTTATTATCTGCCATAATTTATTTTACATCTCAGTAACTTTTGGTAAATGGCCTTCAGGGTTTCTCTCTCTTGCTTCTCTTTGGTCCTGTTCCTAAGGTTGATCTAGTGTCCTGAAGGGATCACCTCCCATGCTGACATTGTGGAGGGAGCCCCAACCCAAGCTGGCCCTATGGTGATTGTGTCATCCTGCTTGGTCAATGGTGGTAGCCCATGTCTTGAGTCCTTGCTGCATTTTTTACACTGTGTGTCTATCGCAGTATGACAGGTTTTACCCATGGTGTGGGGCATCCAGAAACCCAGTTCCAATAACTGGGCCTTGCTATAGTCACAGATCTGGTTCCAGAAAATCTTGGCAGCTTCTCCTACTTTTCTGGAGGCAGTTCTCTGGCCTCTATGATTCTCCTATGCCTGGCTGGTATCCAGGTCTCACACTGTGCCTACCTTCTCTAAGGGAATTGTAATCTCCTAGGCAACCCCATGGAAAGGAGGGCACCAACTCAATGCCAATGACCATAGGTTTCTCCTCCTCCCTTCAGACTTGACCGTATGAGCTAAGCTCTTGCTTCCTCCTTTTTCTCTTTCTGTGGGCTCTTCCCATTAGCCATAGAATGTCTTCCCCACTGCCCACCCTGAGCTGTGTGATAGAAGAGCCCCACTGTCCTGGTGTAGCCTTGCTTTTCTTTGCCTTATGGGTCCAGTATTGCTCCCTGACCCTTGAGATGTAAAGCCCAGATTAGTAAGTTCCAAATAAATATTGTTTCTCTCTGTGCTGGGAACAGTTCTCATTATACTTTAAAATACGTCTTGCCAATACATTGGCAAATTACATTTGCCAATAGATGGCAGATCATAGTTACTTGTAAGCATTTTTTCTGTCCTATTGTGTATATTACAGTTAAAGGCCATGGACTTAAACTCTATTCTGAAGTTCAAAGATGAGCTTCTTTGTTCTCATCTCCATTTTCCTCTCCCAGAGGTAATGGATTCCTCTCCTTCAAAAGTGTGAAGCCACTGGGCAATCAGAAACAATTAAAAGGTGACCCAAGAAGAAAGAATATACATTTGTCTTTTGTGCTAAAAAATGTAATTTCCAGCACATAAGATTACCCTTTGAATCAACATAAATGGGATTGGGCCAATTTAATAAAATCAACTGGCTCTTAAGCTATTTCAAGAAATATAGCTAAAGAAAAAAGTGTCTATCTCAAAGAGGCTTGGCCTTCAATGAAGCAAGACACAATGTGTCCCAGACAATGGCACAGTGCCCATCCAGTCCATAGACATGTCACATAACCTGAGAAGTCCTAGTGCCAAGTGAGGGTAAAGGCTCCCAAGACTGATGCTGTTAAACACTGGAATCACCCTCCTTTTGATTCCTTGATCAATAAGAATATTTTTGATGAGATCTTGGTTTCCCAAGTGTGTCCTTTGGAGAAGAAAACATTTCAGTAGGTAATAATAGCTTGTCACTTTGGCAGCTATAGGTTTTATTTTAAGCTAAAAAGTTAGAATTCCACTCTGGCCTTACACATTTGTCTCAAAAGACCAATATGAGTGTAAGACACTGAGAGGCCTGAATCTCCAAGTCTGTATGATGAGAACCAGACCTCAGAAACAAATGAATTCACATGTTACAGGCATCTTGCTGGACACTTTGGGGTTAGCCAGATGTCCTTTATAGGTAAAATTTAACCTCAAACAAAAACTTTCTCTGAAAACTTTTATACTTTGTCAGTTCTCTCTGTCTCTGTTTCTTTCTCTTTCTGTCTCTCTTTCTCTCTATCTGTCCCTCTCTTTCACACACACATAAATACATACACAATAATGAACGCATGGACAGGAAATAAAAATGTGCCAAATCCTGCAATAACAACCAAATCTACAAGGAAGATTCTCTCATAAGAGCATGGAACTCCCAGTTAGATGTTGGTTATTACAAGCAACAGGAGTTGCCATTGCAAGAAATAAAGCCTCAAAACATCTGACTGAAAACACCTGTGGGATTTGAGGTGGCCAATTTAAATGAGCAAATGTTTATCAAGCAAAAAGAGAGAAGTTGTAGTCAACATTCAGGAATGCGTCCTGCATCCCAAAGGCAAGGATGGAGCCTGGCTTCTAGAAGGAATGGGACCAGCCTGGGAGGTTTTCTGTTAGAGTCTGAACAAGTGTCTTTTCATTTTTTGTCTCCACTTTTTGCTTTTTATCTTTTTCTGAAAACTGCCTTTCTTTGTTTTTCTGAGTTGTATGAAGGAAAACAGCCACGTTGCATCTCCCAAAACAAGGTCAAAGAAGAACAATACCTTGTGAGTTTGGACTCCAACCATAACACATAGAAATTAATTCTATGTATTTCAAGCTTGATGCAAAATTCTTTAGAGGGAGAACGTGAATGCTCTACCTTTGGGTCTAGTGAATACCCTTGGCTTAATCAGCTAAGATCAAGAGTATCTTGCTAGGCCCACACCGACAAAATGTCAGCGGAGGTCAGGGACATTGGTTTGCTTTCCTGAGAAGTAGAAGCATGCAATACACTGAGTAAATGCCAATGCAAAGACCTATATATATTTCCAGAAAGAGTAAATGCAGCCTTGATATTCAATCTGTGTCCTTAAGGTGACATGGCATTCCAATCTAATGTGTGTTGATTTAAATGATGGTGTAATATAATGGCAAAATTTTATCAATCAAAGCCATTTAATCACAGATGTACCAATGCCAAGCTATCTTTATTACATTTAAAGTTGTATTTATTTATTATTAGGAAAGCATATGAAGCCCAATTTGAGAAACAAGCTGAGTTTTCTTACAAATACATTCAGCCCTTATGAAATGAGTACTCCCAGAATTCCGTGCTTAGAACACATTTGAGTAAATATAAGCAAAATTTACCATTAACGGGCTAGGGAAAATAGTTCTGAATTATATCAATACTTTTCATATATGCAACAATAAAATGTTACACTTTAAAATAATGCACATTAATACAATTCAAAGAAAATATATAAATATTGGTAGAGTGTCTCATATGGGTCTTTCTTGGTAGATGGAGATCAAGAAATGAGACTTAGAAGAGATTGTAGAGGAACATGGAGAATAGGAGGAAGAGGAAAAAGGGGAAAAGGATAAAAGGGGGAAGAAGGACAGGAAAGGGGGTTTACTGGGCGAGATTATAAAAGTAAAGCATTCAGATGCTATCTTCACTATTGAGAGAAAGCTTAGACAATGATGGTGCAGCATATGGCAGAGATCTGCCATTATAGTTCTTGAGGCTGATGACTAGGAGGGTCTCCTGGAGGCTCTTCCTTGGCTACTACCCAACTATCTAGGACCTATTGATCATTTAGCATGTGCAGTCTCTCTGTGGACAACAAGTTGGTAGGGAAACCACAGTAGAGGATCTACCCTTGCAACTTCCTTCATCATCTTTGCAGCTGGAATAATTCTTAGGTAAGATTTAGTCTGCTACAAGGTCTTATTTTCTCTTTGGTCATCATTAAGGTCTTATTTTCTCTTTGGTCATCATTCTTGGTAACCTTATTATTGTTCCTTGGACTGAGGGCTCCTAAGGCAGTGAAGGGAAGAACTTCTGACAGGGTGGAGGGTAGTCACGAAGATAAGTTCAGACTTAAGTCACATTTAGCAGCTAAAATACACACTATGCCATTGGTGAGGAATGGGAATAAGGGAGGTTTTTAAAAAGGGAGAAGCAACTGGCCAAGATGGAGGCATAGGTAGATACACATTGCCTCATCACACAACCAAAAGAGAACAACAAATTGAAAAACAAAAATTAACCATAACTGCCAGAAAATAAAACTGTACAAAAGTCTTACAATCAAGGAGTTAAAGAAGAAATATTCATTCAGATTGGTAGGAGAGAGGAGATGGATGGCTGGGGCAGAGAGAACATGTGTCAAGGCAGCAGCTGGCAAGGCAGGTGGTCCCACATTTGCATGTGGATAAACTGGAAGGAACAACTGGGCAGCAAGACAGGGTTCCAGTGAGGAGAAATAAAGCCTCAAAACATCTGACTGAAAAACCTGTGGGGGTTGAGGTGGCAGAACAAACTCCCAACCTCACAGGAGAGTTTGTTGGAAAGACCCACAGTGCCCTAGAATATACACAAAACCTCCCACCTGGGAATCAGCACCAGAAGGGCCCAATTTGCTTGTGGGAGCAGAGAAAGTGACTGAAAGCCAGCAGAAAGCTGAGCAAATAGCATTGTTCTCTCTTGGACTCCTCCCCCACATACAGCACCACAACACAGCATGTAGATTGCCTCACCCTGGTGAATACCTAAGGCTATGGTGCGCCGACACAAAAAAAATATGTCCCAAATGAAAGAACACATCAAAACTCCAGAAAAAATACAACTAAGTGATGCAAAGATAGCTGAACTATCTTTGATAGCTGAACTAGATGCACGGTTCAAAACACTGGTAATCAGGATGCTCCCAGAAATGGTTGAGTAAGATTGCAAAAAAGAGGACAAAGTGAAGAGTATACAAAATGAAACAATGGAAAATGTATAGGGAACCAACAATGAAGGGGGGGAAACTGGGACTCAAATAAACAGTTTGGAGCAGAAGGAAGTAATAAACGTTCAACCAGAACAGAGTGAAGAAACAAGAATTTAAAAAAGTGAGGAGAGGCTTAGGAACTTCTAGAACAACTTTAAATGTTCCAACATCCAAATCATAGGGGTGCCAGAAGGAGAGAAGGAAGAGCAAGATATTGAAAACTTATTTGAACAAATAATGAAGGAGAACTTCCCTACCTGGCAAAGGAAATAGACTCCAGGAGGTCCAGGAAGCTCAGAAAGTCCCAAGAAAGTTGGACCCAAGGAAGCACACACCAAAGCACATCATAGTTACACTACTCAAGATTAAAGATAAGGAGAGAATCTTAAAAGCAGGAAAAGAAAAGGAGACAGTTAACTACAAAGGGGTTCCAATAAGTCTCTCAGCTGATTTCTCAAAAGAAACCTTACAGGCAAGAATGGGCTGGAAAGAAGTATTCCAAGTCATGAAAGCCAAGGACCTACATCCAAGATTGCTCTGTCCAGCAAAGCTTTCATTTAGAATGGAAGGGCAGATAATGTGCTTCTCAGATGAGGTCAAGTGAAAGAAGTTCATCATCACCAAGCCCTTATTATATAAAATGTTAAAGGGACTTATCTAAGAAAAGGAAGATGATAAAAAATACAAATAGTATAATGACAACAAATTCACAACTATCAACAATCTAACCTAAAAAGATAAACACAAAACAAAAATAAACTAAGCAAACTACCAGAACAGGAAGATTCACAGAAAGAGAGATCATACGAAGGGTTATCAGCAGGGAGGGGGAGAATAGGGGGAAAGGTACAGGGAATAAGAAGCATAAATGGTAGGTACAAAATAGGGGGATATTAGAATAGTATGAGAGATGGAGAAGCCAAAGAACTTATATGTATGATCCATGGACATGAACTAAGGCAGGGGAATAATGGTGGGAGTGGGGTATGGGGCAGAGGAGAATAAAGGGTAGAAAAAAAGTAGGACAACTGTAGTAGGATAATCAATAAAATATATTTAAAAAATAAAAATAAAAATAAAAATGGAGAAACATACAATGTTAAGATATTCTTGCTCCATTGTGGCATTTTTTGTTTAAGGGTGTCAGCCAATATTGTTGGATCAAGCCCTTCTTGAGGTTTTGGGTATAATATCCCAAAGCAAAGTTCATATTAACAAAAAGTTCTCATATCCAAGATGGCACAGGAGTGACTAAAATCTACACTAACCTCCTCCCAGAACCAATCTGGAATTACAACTAAATTGTAGAGAAATATCTTGAATAACCAACTGAACACTAGCTGGAGAGAAACCTTATAACCATGGACAGACAGAAGAAAACAACTTCAGCATAACGTGACTGGTGGGGAGTGAGGAGGAGACATGAGAGGGCTGCTTGTACTCCTATGGGTGGCAGCTGAAGTGGGATATTTTAGTGGCCAGGGGGTTCCCCCGGAGAAATGTGGGGTCTAACTCCCAAGCTGAGCTCCCCAGCCTACAGTACCAGAGCCATAAAGGAACCTAGATAACATCCAGCTATGAAAAAGCAGCGAGGTTTCTGTCTTTCAGGGTGAGATAGTTGGAGAAGCAGAGAGCCTTTTAAAGGGCCAAAGCACAAAATTTCATTTACAGCCACTTACCCTGGGTGCTGGCAAAGGGATGCAAGAGTGGATAGAAACATTTGAGGAGAGTCTGGGGTTGGTGGCTCTGGGGAGAGAACTGAGGGGACAGCCACCAGGATCCATGTGCTAGGTTATCTCCAATACTGCAGGAGCCATCTCTCTCAGGCAGAACACTCCTCTTTGAATGATATCAGGCTGAGGGAAAGCAATATCCTGACCTACAGGAATTACTCTTCCCCAGCTGGTGGTGCTTAAGCCATATTGCTGATCACAGATTGATTAGATTGGCAAAAGATTGCACTAATGGCTGATTAGTTTAACATCTAAGGCAGAAAATACAAAGAAGCAGATAAAATAGGAAGACAAAGAACTAGACCTCAAATGAAAGAACCAGATAATTTTCCAGATGAACTAGATATATAGAAATAAGCAATTTATCAGATAGAGAGTTTAGAGTAATGGTTTTAAGGATACTCATTAGCATGAAAAATGACAATAGAAACCATAAAAAAGGATCAGTCAGAAACAAAGAATGCAATATCTGAGATAAATAATATACTGGGAGGAATAAACAGTAGGTTAGATGAAGCAGAGGATCAAATTGGTATTTTCAAGGACAAGGCAGAAAAAAAAAACAATCAGGAAGAGCAGCCAAAAGAAACAAGAATTTAAAAATATGAGGAGAGCTTAAGAAACATTTTGGACAACATGAAGTGTAACAACATCTGTATCATGGAAATATGAGGAGAAGAGAGTGAGCAAGGAATTGAGAACCTATCTGAAGAAATAATGACTGAAAACTTCCCTAATCTGCTGAAGGAAAAACTTGCCTAGTCCAGGAAACTCAGAGTCCAAAACAAATTGGACCCAAAAAGGTCTACACCAGGACACATCATAATTAAAATGACAATGCTTAAAAATAAGGAGAGAATCCTAACAGCTGTAAGAGGAAAGCAGGCAGTTACTTACATGCGAGCACTAATTAGACTGTCATATGATTACTCAACAGAAATATTTCAGGCCAGAAAAAAGTGCCATGATATATTCAAGGTGATAAAAGCAAGGACATACAACGAAGGCTAATTTACCCAGCAAGTCTATCATTTACAATCAAAAGAGATATAAGGAGCTTCCCAGACTAGAAAAAGTGAAAGAAGTTTGTTAACACCAAACCAAATCCCAAAACAAATGTTAAAGGGCTTACAAGAAGAAGAAAGGAGAAGAGAAGGGAGAAGGGAGAAGGGAGAAGGGATAAAGAAGAAAGAAGAAAGAAGAAGAAGAAGAAAAGTGGAAAAAATCCCGGAAGAAAACAGTCTTACAGTAAAATGGCACTAAATACATATCTTTGATCTGAGACCCACCTCAGACTTAAAGACACACACGTTCTCAATGCAGAGTGTTGGAAAAATATTTCATGCAAATAGAAAAGGAAAAAGAGCTAGGGTAGCAGTACTTATATCTGACAAAACAGACTTTAAAAGCAAGGTATAGTAAGAGACACAAAAGGAACTACGAAATGATAAAGGAACAATCCAACAAGGGGATATAACCCTAGTAAACATTTTTGCACCCAACACAGGAGCACCTACATATGTAAAGCAAATCTTGATGGACATAAAAGTAGAGATCAATAGAAATAAAGTCATATTTGGGGATTTTAATAACTGTATGACTTCAATGAATAGATCTTTCAGGCAGAAAAGTATCAAGGAGACAGCAGCCTTAAACCACATACTAGATAAATAGATTTAATTGATATCTTCAGAATGTTGCACTCTAAAGCATCAGAAAATACATACTTTTCAAAGTAAATCAAGTCTCAATAAATTTAAGAAGATTAAATTCAAATCAAGCACCTTCTTTTACCACAATGCTATGAAACTAGAAATCAACCACAAGAACACTAAAAAACATGCAAAGCCATGAAAGTTAAATAACATCTTATAAAACAATGAATGGGTCAACAATGAGATCAAGGAAGAAATGAAATGATACCTTGAAACAAATGAAAATGAGGGCACAACAACCCAAAATCTGTGGGACATTGGGAAAGCAATCTTAAGAGGGAAATTCATAGCATTACAGGTCTATTTCAATAAATAAGAAAAAGCTGAAATAAAACATCTAACTTCACACTTAAAGGAACTTGAAAAGGAAAAACAAAGCCCAATGTGAGTAGAAGGAAGGAAATAATTAAGATCAGAGCAGAAATAAATAAAATAGAGTCTAAAAATGATACAAAAGATCAATAAATTCAAGAGCTCATTCTTTGAAAAGATAAACAAGATTGACAATCCTTTAACCAGACTCATTAAGAAAAAAAAGAAAAAGGATATAAATAAATAAAACCAGAAATGAAAGAGGAGAAATAGCAACAAAACCCAAAGAAATACAAAAGATTGTAGAAAATACTATGAAAAACTATCTGGCAAAAAAAATTCAACGATCTGGTCAAAATGGATAAATTCCTAGAAACATTCAATCTTCAAAAAATAAATTAGAAAGAATCAGAGAATCTGAATAGACAGATTAAACCTAATGAAATTGAAGCCATAATCAAAAAACTCCCAACAAACAAAACCCCTGGACCAGATGGCTTCACAGGTGAATTTTACCAAACATTCCAAGAGAACTAACACTGCTCCTTTGCAAACTATTTCATAAAATTTAAGTGTTGGGAAGGCTCCCAAACTCTTTTTATGAGGTCAGCATTATCCTAATTTCAAAACTGGATAAAGACACTACAAAGAAGGAATATTATAGGTCAATATCATTGATGAACATAGATTCTAAAATCCTCAACAAAATATTAGCAAACCAAATACATCAATGCATCAAAAAAACCATATACCATGATCATGTGGGACTTATTCCAGGAAAGTAAGGGTGATATATCACCCACAAATCAATAAATGTGATTCACCATATAAACAAAAGGAAGGATAAAAACCACATGATCATATCAATAGATGCAGAAAAAGCTTTTGATAAAATCCAGCATCCATTTATGATTTATGATTCCTACTCTCAGCAAAGTAGGAATAGAGGGGACATTCCTAAACATAATTAAGGCCATATGTGACAAAACCACTGCCAGCATTGTGCTCAATGGGCGTTCCCCCTTAGATCAAGAAGCAAGACAGGGGTGTCTACTTTCACTTGTCTTATTCAACATAGTAATGGAAGTCCTAACCACAGCAATCACACTAGAGAAAGAAGTAAAAGGCATCCCAACTGGAAAGAAACAAGTAAAACTGTCTTTATGTGCAGATGGCATGATACTATATATAGAGAACCCCAAAGAGTCCACCAAGAAACTACTTGAACTGATAAATGAATTCAGCAAAATAGCAGGGTACAAAATTAATATTCAGAAATCAGTTGTATTTTTATATGCCAGTAATGAACTAACAGAAAAGGAAATTAAGAAAACAATCCATTCACAATTGCTTCAAAAAGAATAAAATACCCAGGAATAAACCTAACCAAGGATGTAAAAGACCTTTACTTGAAAAACTGTAAGACATTCAAGAAAGAAATTGAAGAAGATACAAATAAGTGTAAGCACATACCATATTAATAGATAGGACAAATTAACATCACTAAAATGTCCGTACTACCCAAAACAAGGTGGCAGAGGGGGCGAATATGGGTTTGAAGGATTGAGCAAAAAAGAAAAAGAATTCATGGACATGGACAACAGGTGGTGATTGTCAGGGGCAGGGGAGTATAAGGGGACTAAGTGGTAATGGAAAAAATATAATAAAGATTATATATTCAAAAAATAAATTAAATAAAAAGAATTTCTAAAGAGAAAGCTCTAGTTACCTGGGCTTCCAAAGGCAAGATGAGAAAAGCTGAGATGGTCTCTCTGAAAAAGTCCTTTTTTGGTAATATTCGCAATGCTGCAAGACTTGGAACTTGAAAAGATTCTTCTATGTGACTGACTTCTTGGGAAATTGGCCACATAACATGGATGAAGAATGGAATAAAATCAAGGATAAACAAGTAGACAAGGACAAGTAAAAAAATATAGTGTCTTCATTTCCAACCACTCTCTTTGTTTTGAGGGATGAATTAAAATGTTTAAATCAGTAGTTTGTAATTTCAACAGAATTAACACTCCTTTTCTTAATAAATATTTTATAACATTCTCTTTACTATCCTATAATGAAATTTATTGATCACATAACCTACCTACACATGATATTAAAACTTTAGCTATATTATACTAACCACAGTATGAAGGAGGAATGGAAGTCATTCTATCTTTAGTCCAATATGTATATAGGTGGGCCTGGCTGAATTAGGCGACATTGGAGATGCTGTTAGATGCAACGGCACACAGCAGAGTCTGTAACCTGGCAGTGTGAGTGCAGATGGAAACAGTCTATGTCTCTCTTGAAACTCAAATGTCATGAGCATTATTGATTTCAATGATGTGATTTCATCCTGTCATGAAAATCTTTTTAAGGTTCCAGAAAAAATAAAGTTCTACTTCCCCTTAATTTTCATTGTAGCTGCATTTCTGGAAAATTCAATACATACTAAAACTGTACAAAAAGTACTTTTGGTATCTATGAAAAACAGAGGTAGGCTTCAGGGTCAGATTTTACCTGCATTTTGGTCTGATGGAATATTTGAAAGCTTTGGAGAATGGAGGACAGTTTCTTGTGTGGCACTGTCCTGGTTACTATAGAACCTCTAGTAGACTCAACTTCTGTCCACCAAATAAAGCACACTCCTGAAATAGACAACCCCCAAAACTTCCACCTGTACTTAGAACTTCCCTAGTGTCTGTCCCACTGCCCTGTAGACCCCTATCACACAGGCATGGGTTGGAAGGGCCCTCAGGGGTCTTATTGTCTTGCTAGTTACCAAGTGTTTGTCTAAGGAGCAGTTAGTAGCTCTTTAAACATACAGATTCCCAGGTAAAATCCAGAGAGTCTGTTCAGGACGTAGAGTTTTAGAAAGTTAAGGAGAATCTGCAGCAGAGCCAGGTATGAGGGCCACTGATTCAGCCATTTCTCTATCTGATTCATAATGGGGGTTTTCCATAACTGGGACTGGCGGGTTTGAAAGAGGAGGGTTTTAGTGTCAGGTCTTCTCCCAGTTCATTTATTAGCCCAGAAAGCAAGCCATAAATTGGAGCAGGTGGTCTAAGCTCCTACATAAATCCTTCTTCTGGGTCTTGGGTGTGGCAGCCTGGAAGATGATTGGTTGGTAAGGTGGACGTCAGCTTTCTCTGCCTTCCTTCTTCTCATATGCAGACCTCCAACTTTGTCAAGAATGAGAAACACTTTCACCAGCTCTCCGTCTTTTGATATTCCATTAGCTGAGTCAGCTTTCCATCTACCTTTAGAAAGATCCAGGACAGAAAAGTTGTCCTAAATCTAATAACCTGCATATATGCATGGATAGGGCATGGCGAGACAAAATAAAAATGGGTGAGAGAACAGATAACTGTTGTGAAAAAGGGTAAAGAAGATAAAATATTAAATGAAAGGATAAAACATACTGAAATCAGTACAAGGACTTTCAATGTGCAGATTTAAGTGATTCGTTCATTTATTTAGTCAGTCAGTCAGTAAATAATTTAAATGCACTTAGCACATTCAGGCTTTCTTATAGACAGTGATAATACAGTGGTGAACAAAACAGGCCCAAACTCTTCCCTCACGGTGCTCACATTCTGTAGAGAAAGATAGTTAATAAACAAGAGCACAAAGCACTGCAGTAAGTTAGGTGGTGACGTGTGCTATGAAGGGCCAGAAAAGACTTCAGATGGGGATGTTTGGGCATGTGCACGTCAGTGCACATGTGCATGTGACATCTGGTGGCTTGTGATACCTATTTGGCAATGAGGAGAGTAATTGCTTTGGCAATAGTGATCTGAAGTTCAGCAGTGTAGAGGGGTACGGGAAAGAGATATTGCAGTTGTGAAGACAGGAAGTGATTCAAGTCTGGGTAAAACTCTTTAACAATAACAATGAAAAAGAAAAAAAAACAGAACCACTGTGGCATGCTGATAATTAAATTTCTGCATTTGCGTAAGGAATATTGAGAAACTTCTGGTTGCAAAGTGACCTTTCATTTCCTCTAAGTCTCTCATCACCTCTGAGTACTGTTCAGATTTCAGTTGTTCAGATAGTCCTTCACAATATTAAATAAGTTCACTTTCCCATCACACAGAGATCAAGTTACTTATACATTTCACACTTGGTTACTTTAGACTTGAGTGTTAGTGAAATAACACCCTGATGTTTAAAAGTGGTTTTTGTTGGTATTTTTGGAATGAGGAATTTATCAGCTGTGTTGGTTAGTGTAACCCTTTTAACCAGAAACACTGATCCACTCTTTATCAGAAAAAATCCCATCACATTAGGATTTTATGCCTAATAAAATGTCTGTAATATTTGCTTATTTTTATAATGATATGCAGTTATAAATACTATACAGTACATTGATTATCTGTAATTCTCTCAATAACTCTCCAGTGTAACTGGGCAGGAATTTTTATACCTTGAATAACTTACCCAAATAAAACTAATGTATGACAAATAATGATCATTCCTGCCCTCAATTATGTCAGGCAATGTTTGAGTGTTTTTTATATATTAACTTATTCAATCCTCACAACAATCCAATAAAGTGAGGACTACTAGTAACATTTTTTATCATCAAGAAAACTAAGGCATAGAGAAGTTAAGTGACTGCTCAATACTATACAGCTAGTACACGGTAGAGCTGGGCTCCAACCTGCAGCAGCTCCTGTATATTTTAGGGTGTTTTTACTTTGCAAACAATAACGCCACAGCTGTAGAAGGCAGCTGTGTGAGTGGGAAAGACAATCAGCTCTGGAGAGTGAGCTGAGTTCCATTTTGGTTATTTAACTGACTGGATAATCTGAGGCAAGTTCGTTAAGCTTTCTGGAATGTCTGTTTCTGTCCATAAAACAAGGGGACAGTGATACAATTTGTAGCATGGTGAGCATGATACAAGATGTCTTATTTAAACATAACTTCTTATCAGATATAAAGTAGGTGCTTGGTGTCTTTACGTTTCCTTCTTACATAAACGATCAATTATTACCATGGGTCAGGTGAATAGTAGGAATATGTGGTTACTTAAACTGGAAATGGCACTGGCAGTTTTGCGCACCATTTGAAAAATTCAGGTGGGACCTGTGCTACGAAAAAGAGCAGTTACGATCTCAGTGGTGAGTTAGGGCATGGTTCCTTATAGGTGAGGCTTATAGCGGTTGCTGTTCTGTGAAACATCACTTCCAAGTCTGGGTAATAGGTGAAGCTGCTGGTGTTAGAATGTTCTCCCTTCAGCCTTTTTGATTTGCTCTTTGGCTTTGCTTCTGGGAGGATGTTTCCACGAACTACAGTGGTCTTCAGAGGACTGCAAAAACTTTTTGTAGAACAGAAGTTCTCACACTTTTGATCTAAGAACACATTTACACTCTTAAAAATTATTGAAGCTTTAAAAAACATTTGGTTCCATGGTTAACTCTATTGATATTAACTAAATTAGAAGTGAAACAAATTTAGAAGTAAATTTTATTGATCATTTAAAGTAACAATAAATTCATTACTTTGAACATAACATTATTTTTTTTACAATGTGTAAGTACTTATTTATTTATTTGCTCTTTGTGAGTATATTCTTTGGTAGAATACAGCTTCCACAAGACAAAGAATTTTCTTTAAATTTAAATTATTTTATTGTTTTTCAATTACAGTTGTGTGTATTTTCTCCCCACCCCGCCCTCCCACCCCTCCAAACCCACCTCCCTCTCTTGCTTCCACCCTCCCCCTTGGTTTTGTCCATGTGAACATACTATTATTTTTATAAAATATGTATTTTGAAAGCAAAACATTAGAATAGTGCTTCTGCATTCAACCTTTGAGATATATATCATATAGCCTCTGAAAATGTACACTTGTGAGGCAATGTGCAGGAAGAAGGCGCATAATATTTTTGAATTATTATTAAAGTAGTTTGATTCATGGGCCCTTGTGAAAGGGTCTCAGGGACCTTTGAGAGTCACTCATGTAGAATATCTTTTTCTTTTTAACATTTTTTAAACATTCTTAGAATTTCCTCTCAACTGTTCCCTTCTGTTGGCTGTATTTAACCAACTAATCACAGTTGCTAGTAATTTGTTCTTCAAGAGTCTTGGGTATGACAAACCTGGAGACAGAGGATTGTGTTCTTTGGACTTCGTATATCTCCATCCTTCCCCCTTTTCTTCCTTCCATTTCTTCTTCCTTCTCAATTATTCTTCCTTCCCACTCTTTGCGGCACACCTTGGGCATGTTTGCCTCCAGGCTGGTGCCTTACAGTGGGTCCCTCTGCCTTTGGGGCCATTGCTAAGCTGTCCCTTACCTGACATTATTCTCAATTTACTTCCTCAAAAGTAAAAGTTACTATATTTTGGTCTTGGCTAACATTTGTTAATTCTGGGTTACATTTTATAAACATTTAAAAAAGTTTTCCAAGCAAATTTAAAAGAAACATCTTTTGAAATGCATAAAGAATTTTAGGCATGTTTATAGCCAACTTTGGAAACCATGTAGCTGAATTCTGTTGCCAGCCAACATTGAGTAATAGGGCCTGGATTTGCTTTCTTACCACAGAGAGCCTCCCAAAACATATAAAATACATGAAACTAGAGTGTTTAAGATGCTGGAAATTAGCCAATGAAGGACAGCGATCCCTAAGAGACAGGAAACAAATGAGGTGAGCCCTACTGTTGCTCCTGCTCACTGACTTAAAAGAATGTCCAGGCCATGAAAGAGTGTACAGCCCTTTCCACAGGGAAGGGGACCCAGGCACAACTCAGAAATGTTCCTAAATTGATGAGACAGAGCTGAGAGCCAAGGAAGAGCAAGTGGCTCCAGGTCACAGGAGGTATGCCGGATAGGAGAGAGCTGCAACTAGAGAAAACTTCACGTATGTAGAGGGTCTCCTTTAGGAATTTGGCAATGTAACAATCAGTACATGTGGGTGAGGAAGCTACCTGAGGCCAGAAAAAGAACTACCCTAAAGTATTAGATAAAATAGTAGACAGTGTACTAGGCCAAGAATAATTTCTATTCCTACCTGTCAGACCAGAAAAGTTCATAATTCACAAGCATTTGGAAGAAGACTAAGAAGAATCATGCTTCATCCATCAGACAAAAACGAGCCCCAAAATACATGCTGCTGTGGGCCTGTGTAACAAATCATAAAAGCAAGGTGCAAATAATCATAGTATTTCTAATAACTCAAATGTATCACAGAACACAAAAATAACCTGCACCCAAAAAGTTAAAGTCCGCAATGTTTGGCATGTAATAAAAAATTACCACGTGTGCAAAGATTGGGAAAATAAGGAGAAAAATCAATCACAACCAAATAAAAACACACACATGTTAAAATTAGCAGCTGAGGACATTAGAACAGTTATTATAATTGTATTCCATATGTTCAAAGAGCTATGTAGATAAATGAAAGATAAAAAAACCCCTAGACCCACATCTAATTTCTAGAGATAAAAACTAGAATATCTAAAAATATACTGAATGAGATTAACAACAGATTAGACACTGCAGAAGAATAGATTAATAAATTTAAAGACACGGCGGTAAAAACTATCAAAATGAAACACAGGGGGGAAAAAACAAAGCATCAGTGAACTGTAGGACAATTTTAAGCGCCCAAGTACACATGTAATTCAAGCCCCTAAAAGGAAGAAGGGGGAGGTGATAGAAGAAATATTTGAAAATAATGGCCAAAACTTTTCAAATTGGATGAAAATTATAAACCCACAGATCCAAGAAGCTCAATGACCCCCAAGAAACAGAAAGGAAATTACACCAAGCTTCATTATAATCAAATTACTTAAAGTGATAAAGGAAAAAAGTCTTAAAAGCAGTCTGAGAAAAAACAGAAGCAGGATGACAAAACAGAAGATTTCTCATGGAAACAATGCAAGCTAGGAGACTTAGGACCTTTATTCTAAAGTACGTAGGAAAAAAATTATCAACCTAGAAACTTATACAGAGTAAAAATATCCTTTAAAAATAGGGCAAAATTAAAGTGTTTCAAATATTAAAAAGCCGAATTCATCATCTGCAGATCTGTACTGCAAAAATATTAAGTGAAATCCTTTGGCAGAAGAAAAATGAAAAAAGCTCTGGATCTATCGAAAAGAATAAAGAGCATGAGAAATGGCAATGACATTATTACTTAAATTTCTTTAAAAGAAAATTGTCTCTTTAAATAGAAGTAATAATAGTATAGTGTGAGGTTGATAACGTATGTAAAAGTAAAATGAATGAGAAAACTAGCACAATGGCCAAGGAGGGAGAAATGGAAATATAGTATTGTAGGGTTCTTATGTATGAACTGATATATCACTAATGGAGAAATTTTCAGCACTGAATATCTAATTAAAAAAGCAAAAAAGTGTCAAATCAATGAGTTCAGCCTCTACAGTAAATAACTAGAAAAATAATAAATTACACCCAAAACAAGCAGAGGAAAGAAAAAATAAAGATCAAAGAAGAAAGCAATTAAGTAGAAAACAGAAATACAATAATGACAATCAGTGACCAAAAGCTCAATCTTTGAGAAGATCAATAAAATTAACAAATATCTAGCAAGAATGTTTAAGACTTCGCAGGAATTAGATGATATCACTGCACTACCTACAAATATTAAAAGGATAATAACAGAATGTTAAGAATAAAATTATGCAAAAAAACACTGAAGCCGAGGTGAAATGGACAAGTTATTTGAAAGACACCAAACTCAAGAAGAAATAGATAACTCACATAGCCCTCTATGGATTAAAGAAACTGAATTTGTAGTTAAAAATCTTCCTCTGAAGAATACTTCAGGCTCAGATAATTTCCTTGTTGAATTCTACCAAACACTGAAGGAAGAGGCCCTAAACTGTCCAGACTCTGTTCTAGAGCAACAATGTCTCTCAGAACAGTTGGCAGTGGTGGAGACGTGCAATGGTTGTACTGTTCAATATGGTATCCACTAGTGATGTGTGGCTAGTGGGGTTCAGGAACTGGATTTTTAAATTTTATTTAATTATACATAATTTTAAGAGCTTCATGTTTCCAGAAGCTACACGGACAGATAACACATCTAAAGGAATATACCTTCTGAGAGCCCATATATAAGTCACACTCAGGATAACTTCTGTGTTTCCTGACCAAAGTCTGGTCCAATCTGGATCCTGAATCTTTTTTGCCATTGTTGGGTAATTATGATCTTAGGCTTCTATGTTCATGCCACTCAAGTCCCAGTGGCATTAGCCTCCTGTGCCAGCTATATTCTACACAGTAAGCTAGGCTCATCAGCAGATCTAACTATCCCAGAGTAGGAACAAATCAGCATCCACCATCCAGGCTCTTAATTCAGTGAATTAACATGAGGATCCCAGAGGTGGAGAAGGAATCACTGGTGCCGTGGCCTCTTCTCCCGACTCTTAAACACAAGGCAGAGAACTATCCAGCTCTCATCCTCCCTCACAGCAGTCATGGAAAACCGTAATTATTGATGAACAGCAGCTCACTTGCTGAGTTGTTTGTTCTGAGGAAAGAGGAGAGAAAGTAATCTTTAGTTAAGTGTTAACATGACCTTTGGAAATTAGGTAAATGATTCAACAATATGGCATTCCTGAATCTGACCAGATTTTTTCTCTGCTTCTGTTGTCAGAAGTAGTGACCTGCTCTTTACCCTTTCAACTACTTTTGCTAAGGGAGGCTTATTTTTCAAGGGTTGCACTATGTCTTGGAAAATCATAAAATATCAGCTCTGGAGACTAAGTTATTCTTACAGTTAACATTTGTTGAAAAGAACAGGTTATAGGTACTTCTTTCATTCTAAAAATGTTCACCTAAAAATTCTAAGCATGTTTAAAGCTAAGTTTATTTGGCCATCCTCTAACTCTCATTTTTCCTCTGTTTGCTGGTGAGATAGTCATAATAATAATTTTAAGGAAGTCCTCTGATCCTGGGCAATGTTCAGAAGTGATGACAGAGCTGTCGATTTAATTCTGAGAAACCTAGCATGCTAGGCTCACTCCATATGATACAGCACGGGCCATGGAGAATCATGACACATTTCCAAGTATGGTCACTGCTTTCTTATCTGTCATTGAGCTACAAACACAGAGACTTAAAACAGCAGTAATATTATTATCTCTCATGGTTCTGTGGGTTAATGGGACTCAGCTGGGTGGTTCTCTTTTGGAGAGTGGCAGTGCACTCTTACAGCTGGAGTTGGTTTTGGTTGTCAGCTGGGGCTGTGGACAGCAATGCCTCCATGTGGCTTGGGATTTCTAATAGTATGGCAGTATCAAGATAATAATACTTCTTACTGGCATCTTTAGGCACCAAGAGTGAGTGTTTCCAGAAGCCTGGGAAGGTTTTGATGATCTGGACTCAAAAGTCCCAGAATGTCAATTCCACTTTATTCTATTGGTTGAAATTGATTGAATAAGTCACTGAGGCCACCCCCTGATTCAAGGGGAGGGAAATTAAGCTTCACCTCTTAACTAGAGGAAAGACAAAGAATTTTCATCCATCTTTAATCTACTACAGTGATCATATTAAAAGGAAACCATTTAGAGAAAATATATTGGCAGTTATATTCAGAAAGAATCAGAGTTGAAAGGCTGCAATGTCAAATTCTGGATATTGGAAGGTGCTTGTGAAAAAGAAAAAGGGGCAAAAGTTAGAGACAAATTACAGAAACTTTCAGAGTACCAAAGATAGTGAGGCTGTGTAGAATTATAAGGGAAAGAATATGATATTTAATAATGACTATGGAAGGCAGTGCTCTTATTACATGCCTCACATATGACTAAGCACAAAGGTTTTAATAGGTCTTTCTTGGATGATGTGGGTAAGCTCATAAACCTTTTTTAAATTAAGTTTTATTTGGGTGACATTGGCTAATCAAATTATATAGGTTTCAAGTATACAGTTCTATAACACATCATTTGTATATTCTATTGTGTGTTCATCACCCCAAGTCAAGTCTCCTTCCATCACCATTTACCCCCTATTTACCCTCTTCCATCTTCCCACCCCATTTCCCTCTTACAATTATCATACTATATATTTTTTGCTTAATACCTTTACCTTTTTCACTCAGCCCCCAATCCTCTTCTCCTCGGGCAGCTGTCAGTCTGTTCTCTGTATCTGTGAATCTATTTCAATTTTGTTTATTTTGTTCCTTAGATTCCACATATATGTAAAATCATATGGTAATTGTCTTTCTCTTACTGGTGTATTCACCTTAGCATAATACTCTTTCAGGTCCACCTATGCTGTCTCAAAAGGTAAGAGTTCCTTCTTTGTTTATGGATGAGTAGTATTCCATTGCGTAAATGTACCACAACATTTTACCACTCATCTACTGATGGGATTCAAAATCTTGACTCTTGTAAATAACACTGCAATGAACGTAGGAGCACATATATTCTTTTGAAGTAGTGTTTCAGGTTTCTTTATATATACTCCCAGAAAGCAATTCCATTTTTAATTTTTTAAGGTAACGTTGTACTGCTTTCCACAGTGGCTGCATCAATCTGCATTCCCACCAACAGTGCATTAGAGTTCCCTTTTCTCCACATCCTTACTAGTACTTGCTTGTTGATTTATTGATAGCCATTCTGACAGGCTTGAGGTGATATCTCATTGTGATTTCAATTTGCATTCCTCTGATGATTAATGACATTGAGCATCTTTTCATATGTATATTGGTCATTCATCTGTTCTCATTAGAGAAGCGTCTGTTTAGGTCTTTTGCCTATTCCTTAACTGAATTGTTTGTTTGTGTTGAGTTTTTTAAGTGCTTAAAAACTTTGGATAGTAAACCCTTATCAGATGTATTGGCCAGTATATTCTCCCATTTAGTGGGTTGTCTTTTCATTTTGTCGATGATTTTCTTCACTGTGCAAAAATGTTTTAGTTTGATGTCTCATTTGTGTATTTTTTTGTTTTGTTTCCCTTCCCTGAGGTGATATATCAGAAAAATTATTCCTATGAGAAATGTCCAAGATTTTACTGCCTATATTTTATGTTAAATGTTTTGGGTTTCAATTCTTACATTTAAGTTTTTATTTTGTTGTGAGTCTATTCTTGCATATAATGTGAGGCCGTGATCTAGTTTCATTTGTTACATGTAGCTGTCCAATTTTTTCAATACTATTTATTACATAGACTGTCTTGGCTCCATTGTATGTTTTTGCCTCCTTTTTCAAATATTAATTCACTATAAAGATGTAGGGTTATTTCTGGGCTGTCTATTCTGTTCTGTTGATCTATGTGTGTGCTTCTATGCCAGTACCATGCTGTTTTGCATACTATGGCCTTGTATATTTTGATATCAGGTGGCATGAGTCTTCCACCTTTGTCCTTCTTTCTCAAGATTGTTCAAGACTGCTGTGGCTATTCAAGGTCTTTTTTGGTTCCATATAAATTTTTGGAATAATTTGTTCTAGTTCTGTGAAATATGACATTGGTATCTTGATAGGAAGTATGTTGAATCTGTAGATTGCTTTGAATAGCATGGGCATTTTTTAAAAAAATATTTATTTATCTTTAGAGGGGAAGGGAAGAGGAGAAGGAGAGAAATATCAATATATGGTTGCCTTTCGTGCATCCCCTGCTGAGAACTGGCCTGCACCCCAGGCATGTGCCTTGACTGGGAGTCAAACTGCAATCCTTTGGTTCACAGGCCCATGCTCAATCCACTGAGCTACACCAGCCAGGGCAGCATGGGCATTTTAATGGTGGTGTTAATTCTTCCTATCCATGAACATGGTACATGTTTCCACCTATTTGTATTGTCTTCAATTTCTTTCTTTGGTGTCTTATAATTATCTAAGTAGAGCTCTTTTACACCCTTGGTTGAATTTATTCCTAGGTATTTTATTCTTTTTGAAACAATTGTGAATTGGATTGTTTTCTGAGTTTTTCTTTCTGATAGTTCATTATTGGTGTATAAAATGCAACTGATTTCTGGATATTTACTGTATATCCTGCTACTTTACTGAATTCATTCATCA